>PVLC010031860.1:0-18533 GCA_004027655.1 Graphiurus murinus | reverse complement strand
TTATCTACATTTTATCTAAATGAGGGAAGACAAGGGCGTGGGTCGAAAGCCTTGAAGCACTTAAATTTAGGGAAGTTACAAGTTCACTATCCTCAGGGCAGGACAACAGGCGCTGGTTGAATTTTAATCGCTCAAAGTAGCCATCTTAGCTCCTCATGTCTTTAAGCTTTTTATGTAAATCTTTTTGCTCCCCACACTATTTTTTATTCTTTCTTTGGAAATTGCATCTCACTAAGTTGTGGAGAGCCTTACTAAGTAGCTGAGGCTGGCTGTGAACCTGGATCCTCCAGTTTCAGCCTCCCAAGTACTGGGATTACAAGCCTGTGCCACCATGCCTGGCTCTAAGTATTGTTTTTAACTGATACATAAAAACATAAAATTGTACATAATTATAGGAAAACATGCAAAGAAACAAAGTGTTCTTTTAATTTCTTTCACTTGATTTTTAATTGCATTGCTTACTTTTACATCTGCAAGTTCATATAATTCTTTATAAATAAAAATATGTCCCCAATCTTTGGACTGCATTATAATTTCACTAACATGTTGAGACATTACTGCAAGTGCCCAAAATACTAATAATGTTTTTATGTCACTAATAATGTTTTTTCTTTTCAATCTGAAAAGAGTTCATATATTTATAGACTATACTAACTTTAAAAAAACATATTTTTCTGTTTTGTCATATTAAACTAGTTTTTGAAAAGACTGTTTTTATTTTTTGCCAAATTTCAAAAAATCATTTATGATCTATGTGTACTCAATCCACTCAAAGGAGATATGGTCACTTGTCAGTGCTAGTAACTCTCTCTCTCTCTCTCTCTCTCTCTCTCTCTCTCTCTCTCTGTCTTTCTGCTGGAGATTAAACCCAGGGGCTACCTCCAAGATACAACACAGCTGCTGGGGTCCAGCCCTCTTGGCAACAGGGTCAGGGGTCCCTCGATTGGTGTGGAATGAGACGAGGTCACAAGAATACACTCACAGCCATGCAGTGAAGAAGCACATGTTTATTTCTCTTTAGCTGAAAATGCAGGCAAGCTTTCTGCCCCTGCTGCTGCTGCTCTCTTACTGAGAAATCTTAGCTTGATTACTTACAGACAGAGAAAAGAATAGACAGGCTCTCTTTCATAAAGTTATAAGATATTTTGTACAGAACCGGAATGAATGAGATAAAGTCTTAATCTATAAACCTCTTTGTTCTAAGTCTCCTTGTCCCAAATATTTTAGAAGGTAAGGACACATTTTACCAGACCAAGAAGCTGCTGTCCTGAGAACAAATTCTGGCAGAACACTACGTCACTGCAAAGAAAGCTTGCCTTCTTCTGTACTTGGTTTGCCAAGTTTTCAGCAACAAAGTATCCAACCTTCATCTTCTTTCAGATAGAGCCTGCACTCTAGGCTGGAACTGTTTCTCCACAGACTTGTTTTTCTAAAAGTTAATCACAACCAATTAAGTTTACAACATGTATATAAAAATTCTTTGCCGTGGCGCCCAGCCCTATTTTATTTTTTTTATTTTGATGCAGGGTCTTGTTAAGTTGCTGAGGCTAGCTTTGAACTTCTGAATCTTCTGTCTCAGCTTCTGAAGTACTGGGATTATAGTCCTGTGCCACCATGCTCAGCCAACTTCTCTTTTTTAATCAGATCTCTTCTGGACTTGAGAAAGTTAGAAATGTCCTGAACAGATGAGTCATTTTATTTATTTATTTTTATTTTTTCTTTATTTTTTATTTTATTTTTTTTTGTGGTACTGGGGATTGAACTCAGGGGCATTCTACCTCTGAGCTATACCCCCAGCCCTATTTTTTATTCTTTATTTTGAAACCGGGTCTCACTAAGTTTTGGAGTGCCTCACTAGGTAGCTGAGGCTGACTGCGAACCCAGATCCTCTGGTCTTAGCCTCCCAAATGTTGGAATTACAAGCGTGTGCCACCACGCCTGGCTTGAGATGAGTCATTTTAGATTCCATTTGTATTTGAGATGCTCACCTAAAGCAGATCCTGTTTGCCACTATTTTTCGTCATTAAAGTAAATTGTTTTCCAAAATGTTGATGCATTAAAATCACTTTTATATATTGAATTGATGCATTAAAACTACTTTTGTTCCTAAAATCCACTATTGTTTTGGTTGTCATATATATATATATATGACAACCAAACATATATATATATATATATATATGTTATAAGCTGGTAGAAGCATACATGCACACATCTCTCTTTTAATACTTCTCCAATTCCCACCCCATTCCCTCTCTCCCTCCTTCTCATGTTCAGCTTAGTGATTGACTTTGATATGCTTGTGAATGTACATCATGTGCTTAGAGTGTTTCCCTCCCTCCTTCCATCACCTTCAGTTAGGTCTCCTTCTTTGCTTCTCTAAGGTTGATGGCGACTGAGTGAAACAACTTTTCTCAGACGCTGTGATTTCGAACTAAATTTACCATAAAAAGAGCTTCTTAACAGAAGAAAAAATACAACAACAACAACCAAAAAACAAAAGCGGAATTTGAACTACAACAAAAGAAGATCAAGAACGCGGACCTAGGCATGCAAGGGACCCGGCCATGCTGCAGCTCAGCAGCGTGCCCTGCGTCCCGGTGTTGCACCCTGCCCCAGGCACCCTGAGCCCCGCTGAAGAGCTAGGCTACCGAGAGGGGATCTGGAGCAGTGGAGATCAATCTGATGCTATGAGCAGCAAAATGCAAGGCGGACACAGATAAAAGTCCAGGCATGACGTGGGGACCCCCGCGCCTCCACGCACTACCCAAGCAGACATCCCCGCACCATCTACAGCACCTGGAATGAGCTCCCGCAGGTCTACCTCCGCGCTCCACCCCAGAGATGGAAAAGTGAGCCATAGCGCAACAGAGCCTGAAGCAGGTCAGCCAAGAATCCAGCTTCTTGACTGAAGGAAGAGAAGGAGTTTTTGAAACCTGGGCGTGAACTTGGAGTGCCTGGGTGGAGACCAGGAGGTTCAGGGGAGCCTGTGCGTGGCCGCTGTCATCTTTGCCGCCAGTCCCTCCCAACCATCTAGAGTCCCTCCTATGATACATTTTCTTCCTAGCTTCTGCATATTAGGAAGAACATCCAATTTTTTACTTTTTGTGACTGACTAATTTCACTTAGCATAATGTTTTCCAGTTCCATCCATTTTCCTGCAAATGACATGAATTTCTTTTTCTTTATGGCTGAGTAAAATTCCATGTGTACATATCCCATAGTTTTGTAATCCATCAATCTCTTTATGGACATCTTGGCTTGTTCCATAGATTGGCAATTGTGAATTGTGAGACTATAAGCCTAGATACACATTCATTAGATTGGTAGTTTGGTTTTGATTCTTTTGGACAGATACCCAGAAGTAGTATTGCTGGATCAAATGGTAAGTTCATACCTATTTGTCTGAGGATCCTCCATACTATTTTCCAAAGTGGTTGCACTAATTTGCAATCCACCAATAATATATTAGAGTTCCCACTTCACACCTTTGCCAGCATTTGTTGTTTGTGCTTTTAATGATTGCTATTCAAATTGGGATTAGGTGAAATCTCAGAGTGATTGCTAATGATGTCGAACATTTTTCATACATTTATTGGCCATTTGTATTACTCCTTTTGTGAAATGTATATTTAGTTCACTTGCCCATTTTTTGATTCGGTTGTTGTTTTCTTAGCTGTGAGTTTCTTGAGTTATCTGTATATTCTAGATATTAGTCCTCTATTGAAGGAGTAGTTGGCAAAAGTTTCCCATTCTGTTGACTCTGTGTTGAGGTTGATAGTTTCTTTTGCTGCACAGAAGCTCTTCAGTTTAATGCAATCCCACATATTGATCTTTCTTTGAATTGCTTGTGCCTTTGGGGTCTCGTTGAGAAAGTTTTTATCTGTGCTTCTGTGTTAAAGTATTGGACCTATGCCCTCTTCAAGTAGCTGTAAGGTCTCTGGTCTCATTTCCAGGTCTTTGATTCATCTTAAATTGACTCACATGCAGTGTGAGAAAGTGGGGTTTATTTTCATTTTTCTGCATATGGTTAACCAATTTTGTCCTCTCTGTCAAAAATCAATTGCCTGTAAGTGTATATTTGTTTCTGAGTCTTCTATTCTGCTCCATTGGTCTATGTGTCCATTTTTGTGCCAACACCATGCTGTTTTTATTACTATGGCTTTGTAGTATAGTTTGAAGTCAGGTATTGTGATGCCTCCTGCGTGGTACTTGTTGCTAAGAACTACTTTGGCTATTCTGGGATTTTTGTTGTTTCAAATGAATTTAAGAACTGATTGTTCTATGACTGTAAAGAATGACCTTGGTAATTAAATGGCTATCACATTAAATCTGCCGATTACTTTTGGAAGAATGGCCATTTTGATATTTATTCTGTCTATCCAAGAGCATGGAAGATCTTTCTAACTTCTGAGGTCTTCTTTGATTTGTTTTTTTCAACCTTTTATTTTATCCACTTACTTAATTTTGTTGTCTTTCAAAAGACTCTTCTTCCAAGTAAGGTTACATTTTCTAATAGAAATCAACATATTTGTATATTTTAACAAGTTAACTCAAGGGTGCCCCTTTTCTAACTTTTTCCTCTTAACCACATTTTCATAGGTGTCTAGGATTATCATGAAAACACAATTTATCCATGAGCTATGAAAAGAACAATGAGTTTAAAAGCTCTTAAATGTAAAAAGCAGATTTTTTTTTGTTTGCATTTTTTTTTTTTTTTTTGCTATACTGGGGATGAAATCTGGGGGCATGCTACTTCCTGACTACAGCCCCAGTCCTATTTTTTATTCTTTATTTTGAAACAGGGTCTCACTAAGTTGCAGAGGGCCTCACTAAGCAGCTGAGGCTGGCTTCGAACCTAGATCCTCCAGTGTCAGCCACCCAAAGGCTGGGATTACAAGCATGTGCCACCATGCCTGGCTGCATAATTTGTTTTGAAGATTGCATTTTTTAATGTTTTTGTTATTTATTGCTTATTGTTTTTTGTTTCTAAACTCCGTTGTTTCTAAACTGATTTAGAAAATCAGTTCCTTACCCCCTCCTGAAATAGTTGGGAAACTCCTCACTTTTCTTTATTCTAGACTAGAATGACAAAGGACTAGATTGTGCCTGTTGAAGAGTCAGACAATGATAACATAGAAAAGCTACAAAATATAAGATAAAGGAAAAATTTCTGGTCTTTTATTCTACAAATATTTGTTGGATAACTTCTCTGTAGAAGACATTGTTTAGATACTAGGAAGAGTGGTAATTGAAGCAAGGTTCTCTATCATAAAAAAGGCAAGTGATTTGAAATAAAAAGATATGTACTATGTCAGATGATACAAATCTTGCATAAGAATGAAGCAGGTTAATGACCTAGAGTATAACTACCCAGTAGAACTCTCTATAATGGTGAATATCTTCTGTTTCTTTTCTATCGAATACTGTAGCCAATAAGTACATTTGGTGTTGAGCACTTGCAATATTGCTAGTGAGACAGATAAGTTGTTTTTCTTAAATTTTATGTTAAATTTTAGTTTAAAGAAACACAGCCACATAAGAAGAGTGGCTACTGTATTGTACAAAACAGATATAACAGGGATATTTTCTCTCTAAAAAAATAATATTTGAACTAAATAATGTAGTGATTCTTGCTATAGCTAGAACATTCCAATTTTGGAAGGAAGAGAAGGGACACCAACCAGGAGAGTGTTCTATTGTGTAATCCTTTAAGAAACTTCTTTACTCCAACATTTTCCTACTTCAGATCAATCAAAGTAAATTTTGTGATGGTGGGTTGAAGTGAGTCAAAACATGGTCTTGAACATAAAACCATTTTTCATTGATTCATCATATGATGTGTATCATAAGTTATTTTAGTATATAAGCACTAAATATAGTTTCTCATACCTGAGCTAATTAAATGTTTTGGTGAACTTCATGATAGATTTGAACTCCCTATGCTGTGACCTATATCAAAGATGAAGCCAGATCAAGCAGTAAATTGCTAAAGTACTTAACAATACTTGAGATATTTTAAAAGTCAAAAGCAATCACTTATTCCCCTGACTTCTCTGACACTGGAAGGAATTGGAAGTGCCAAGGAGGGTTTTAGTTTGCAGAGGATAAGTAGGTGCACAATCCTTTCCACTATAACTTTTATATAGCTAAAAACTGCAAGGAAACTTGGGATTGTGGTAAAGACCCATAAAGCCTATAATCCCAGTACTTGAGAGGCTGAGACAGAAGGATTGCAGTTTCAAGGAGAGAGCATAGTGCCAGAGCATGACCTTACTTCAAAATTTAAAAAAGGGAGGAGGAGCCAGGCGTAGTGGCACATGCTTGTAATTCCAGCATTTGGAAGGCTGAGACCGGAGGATCCAGGTTCGAGGCCAGCCTCAGCTACCTAGTGAGGCACTCCACAAGTTAGTGAGACCTGGTTTCAAAATAAAGAATAAAAATAGGGCTGGGGGTGTAGCTCGGAGGTAGAATGCCTGTGAGTTCAATCCCCAGTACCGCAAAATAAATAAATAAATAAATAAATAAATAAATAAATAAATAAATAAATAAAGGGAGGAGGTTCAGGGTGTAGCTCTGTAGTAGAATGCACAAAGGTTTAATCCCCAGTACTACAAAAATAAATAAAAAATAAAAAGAAAACCAACAATGAGAGTATTTAAATCAATCAAATAAATTGTTTAATTCAATTTATCAAATATTATATGAGATCTAAGTGCCTAAGCCTATGCTTTACAGAATGTCTCTTTTCAGGTCATTTTTAATAAAAGACACAAATAATTAATGTTTTAAAAGATAAGATACTTAAATCCATGAAAAAAAATTATTCACTTTGGTTACTAAGACGTTTTATTGTAATATAAATTATTTAAGTAAAATGCTTTCATAGTGATTCATTGAACTAAGCTAACATTGCCCCCATTCAAATATATTCAAATAATTTGGAGTGCATTTTAGTTTTACTGAAAATGTACTTTATTTGTGCCATTTATAGTTGTCTAATTACATATAACTAATAGTTCTTGCCAAGTTTAATTACATTGCTTCCCACTTTCTTTCAGCATTTGCCAAGATGTTTTTATTGAGTTTAGACTATTGAGATATTTATATAAACTCCTTCAATTCCAGTAACATATTCCAGATGTATTTAGGGCTTAGGGAAAATCATTTGACAAATGGCATATATGGGTGGACCCAAGTCTTAGATTCCAGTCTGCATAGACACAACTAAATTTCTTGGAAGGTGTTAACTTCCATAAACTGTTGGCACTAAATAAACATACGAGATTGTTTTCTGTGTCCTCAAGATTTTTGTGTAGTAGGAAAAACAGGAATTAAAAATTAGAAATAATTATTTCTTCAAGGATCCACAAAAATAAATCCCCTTTTCTTTAATAGAAACTTTTCTGAGTAGTTTTGTATTTAAAGTTCTTATCAAGCTGAATATGGTGACCCACAATTGTAATCCCAGTACTTGGGAGGTTGAGACAGGAGGACCACAGGTTCAAAGTCAGCCTCAACAACTTATTGAAGCTCTTGGCAACTTAGCAAGATCCTTCTAAATAAATAAATAAATAAATAAATAAATAAATAAATAAATAAATAAATAAATAAATAAAACAGGGTTGTGGATTTAGCTCAGAAGTAGAATGCCCCTGAGTCTAATCCCCAGAACTTTCCCAAAATTAAAATTCTAAACTAAACATTTCTGAATGTTATTTAAAATATTTTACAGCACATAAAAATTTTTTCATGCATTTTTGTACCAACATACTATTCAACTGGAAATTAGAAAGATATTCTGAAAAATAATTCATGAGTTATGTAGATCAAAAATATAAAGTATAGCTTCTGGAATTTGGCCATGACAGGATATGAAAATTATTTCTGATGACCAAGTGAGGCACAGAACTAAAATACAAGGAACACTTATCATTAAGAAATTATATCTTCTTTCAACATATGAAAAGTTAGAAAAATAGAAACACATGATTATATAATTATGTAAAATCATTCTAACAAAATGTAATATACTCCTTAAAAATTAGCAAAATAATGAAAGAAATGTAATTACTATATTGATTAAAACTATCTTAGTGAACAAAGTTAAACTGAAAGTCAAAGTTCAAAGCATGCTTTGAAGATTAATTGAGAATTACAAATAGCTTATTTAAGACAAAGTGATAATGAGTAAACTTTTTGAAAAAAAAAAAAACTAAAATGTTATAATTGTTATCATCATTTATATTGAAAAACTTGATAGGTTCCAGGGAAACATTTCTGAGTTCTTTTGTTTGAAAATATTTGCTTCCATTTGAATCTTTAAAACTTTTGCCCTTGATAATATGGCATTTTTCAAATATTAAATATTGCATACATATAAAAGAAATCCAAGTCAAAAAAATACAGAGTATTTAAACATAAGTTTTATTAATTAGATATTCCGTCTGTGTGTGTGTGTGTGTGTGTGTGTGTGTGTGTGTGTGTGTGTGGTGATGGGGATTAACCTCTGGGAACTTCTTCCTCTGAGATACACCCCAGGCCTATTTTATTTTTTATTTTGAAATAGAGCCTCACCACGTTACCATTGTGGTCTCAAATCACAGTCCTTCTGTTTCAACCTCCCAAGGATTGGTATTATAGGTGAGTGCCACCATGTCTGAGTGAGGTAAACTTTTGGGCATTTTTATTTCTATAAAGAACTGGGCTAAACTAGGTTATTGATATGTAATAGTGTCACATTGACATTATAAAGCTCCTAAATAAAATTTCCAATGATAATCTATAATTTATTTCAAAATATTTCAGCATATACAGTGTGATATTAGGTGAAGCTTTCAACAAGAATATTTTAAGAATCTGCTAATCATGGTAACATATTGATGAGAAATGCATTATTGGGTATTGATTGGCTAGTGTTAAGTCAGAGGTCACAACCAAAAGCAAAACCCAACAAACCAAAATAGAACAGAAGACATCTCAGATTTTCAGTAAGGTTATAATCATCGTGAATAATGGGGTTTTAGTTGTAAAATCAAGGATGATAATTAACATAATGAATATGAGAATGGGCTCTTAATTTTGTTGGATGCAAGATGATGAAGACTAATTGACTATAAAAAATCTGTATTTTACACTATAATCAACTGTAACAATATTTCAAATTATGACTTAAAAGTAGCCTATCTAGAAATTTTAACCCAGCCCAGTTCCACATACTTAAATACTTTCTTTTCTCAAAGGAAAGAGTGGTTATGAATTGAGAGAAGAGATACTTCTCCATAACAGACTTTTTTTTTTTTTTTTAGCAGAGCTGTTTTTGAAAAGAATACATTAGAAGTAAAAGATCTGGAAAATTAATTTATTTAAGACTATCTCAGAACAAATATCTTTATAAAGATTTACTTATGGAGGATACCATATCCTGGTTTGAAGAACATATTTGGAAACATTTATTTCCTAACAGCATAAAAGGCATAAGGTTCATGAATCATGAAAATGACAGACCTTCTGGGGTCTAGCAAAAAGTACATATTTTTCTTCTTTGTTAAAATTGATGGGGCAAGAAGAAAGTTTATTATATACTCAATTAAGGATTTTTTAAAAGTCATTTCAACACCGAGCATGGTGCTGCATGCTTATAATCCCAGTACTTGGGAGGCTGAGACAGGAGGATTGCAGGTTTTTGGCCAGCCTCAGCTACTTAGTGAGGCCCTCTGCAACTTAGTGAGACCCTGTTTCAAAATAAAGAATAAAAAATTGGGCTGGGGTTGTAACTCAGAGGTAGAACGTTCCTGAGTTCAATCCCCAGTCCAAAAAAAAAAAAAAAAATCATTTCAAACTTTTGAAGGAACAAAATTTTACATAATGTTAGAATCTCCCGAGTTTGAAATCTAATAGAATCAATAACTTTTACACTTTAATTGGTGCATTATAGTTTCACATCACAATGCAATTCATAGTGTTAGTGACATACACACATAGAACTTGGCGGACTTTCCCCTGGCTCCCTGCTGTTCCCCAAAGAGTATTGAGATTGACATTGGTATTCTCACACATGTACATAAAGCCAATGGTAGTGATTCCTTCAGTGATCCTCTCTCTCACCCCCTCCTTCCTCTAGACCACCTCTTTGGCTCCACTGAGATTTCTCCTCCGTTATCTAAAATCCTTCTGGCACCTGGATTACTCCCTAGCTTCCACATATGGGAGAAGACATATGACCCTTCACTTTCTTTTACTGGATAATCTCACTTTAATATAATGTTCTCCAAGTCCATCCATCCATTTTCCTACAAATGACATAATAATCTTATTTTTGATTACTAAATAGAATTCAATTGTGTGTACATTCCATAATTTTGTAATCCATTCATCTGTTGATGAACCTAGGTTGGTTCCATAATTTGGCTATTATGAATTGTGCTGCTATAATCATGGATATGCATATATTACAATATTCTAATTTCACTTCCTTTGGAAAGATACCAGCAGTAATATAGTTGGATCATATGGTGAATCCATTCCAAATTTTCTGAGGAATCTCCACACTGATCTCCATAGCAGTTGTACTAATTTGTATTTCCACCAAGAGTGTAGAAGAGTTCCTATTTGCCAACATCCTTGTCAGCATTTGTTGTTGTTTGACTTCTTGATAATTGAATAACTTTTTAAAAGAGAGATAAAGAGTATACTAGAGTACATATATTCCCACAAGACCTGTTTCATTAAAAAAATCAACTAATGGAAAAGTCACAAATGAAATTACTAATATAATATTTTACTCTCTCCTTTAATAAAATTAAGCAAGAAAAATATGACTTTCAGTAGTCTTTTAAAAGTATTTTCTTTAAGTAATGTAATTGAGACATTTTCAAAATAAAAAATAAAACAGAGCTGGGAGTATAGCTAAGGGTTAGAAGTTCCCTAAGTTCAAGTCCCAGTACCACAAATAAATAAACAAACAAATAAAAATCACAAAGGAGCATATTGCTTATATTTCATGAACTTATTGGAACATGAGGGTGTTGAGGAAAAATAAAAAATATTGAATGCTGATATGTAAACTTTCATTTTTGTAATTTTTATTTTATATGTTTATACAATTTTTTCAATTGCAGGTGTTTTAAGATTATTGAAAGGTTTAAGTGTTTTCTTTTTGTATTTCTTATCTGAATGGGCAGTTGAATGTTTAAGGAGGAAATTAATAGCTCTCTTTGATCAGGGGAAAGTATTAGGGAGCTCCAAGAATGTTCAATCTCCTCCCTGTCAGTCACATCCACAGATAAGATTCCAGTAATATCTGCTGATCTTACTCTATTCAGTGCTATTTTAAAACAGGAATTCTAGCTTCCTGTTGTGAGAATATAATTAGATCTTTTCTATCAAAAAATAGCTTGATTTAAGCTCCATTTTGTAAAACTGCCATGTGTAACCCTGTGTGCACTTATATATATTTTTAAAGATAGCATTTCCCAGAAATTGTAAATGCCAAACCCTCCTCCAGCATCCCTTTTAGCTAAACAGCATAAAGATTGTGTAGCCAAGGCTCCCACCAACTGGAGTAGCTCAGGAGCCCTGGGCTAAAGTAAAATAACCAGCAGTCTTCCACCTTGTTGTTGTTGTTTACTTAACTTTACTGGTGGCAAGATCCCTTTTGCAAAAAATAAACTTGACTTGCTGAGCCACTTTTAGTATGCCTTTTCTTATGATGCCGTGGACATTTATTTCTAACACTGGTAGCATTCTGGCAGTAGGTTCAGTCTTATTGTAGTCCATGTGGGCTGTCATAACAAAACATCATAAACTGTATGGCTTATAAACAACAAACTTTTCCTTCCCACTGTTCTGGAGGTGGGGAAGTTCAAGGCCTCAGTAGATTCAGTGTCTGGAGAGGCTGCCTTTGTAGTTTGTGGATGGTGTTTTTCACTGAGTCCTCACATGACTAGAGGGACTGCTTCTCTGTCTGCAGTCACTTTAATGAGAGCCTTAATCCCATGAGGGTAGAGACTCATTAATTACCTTGCAAAGGCCTACCTCCTCACACCACCACCTCAGGGTTCAGGATTTCAATATACAAAGTTTGGAAGGACACACACATCCAGACCACAGCAAGTTCTAGTTAAAGGGTTAAGGGAGAAAAAACAAGGAACCTTGCATGCCATAATATCCTCCTCATTTTTATCAGGCAGTTTGATGAATTCTGTACCCATTCCCCTCAAATTTAGAATAGTTTTCTCATGGTAAAATGTATCCATTTCCCTGCAAATAACATGATTTTGTTCTTCTTTATGGCTGAGTAAAATTCCATTGTGTACATATCCCATAGTTTTGTAATCCATTCATCTGTTGATGGACATCCAAGTGAGATTAGTTGGTCACAAAAAGTAAAAAATCATATGCTTTTCTCTGTGTGGCTTGGTAGCTCATGCCTGTAATCCTAGGGACATGGGAGATTGACAGAGGATGATCATAAATTTGAACAGTCTGAGCAATTTAGCTAGACTCTGTTGCAACATAAAAAATAAAGAGTTGGGATGTAGCTAAGTGGTAGAGCACCTCTGAGTGCAATCTCCAATATGACAAAACAATAACAACAGCAAACTTCTCCAGCAAACAATGGCTCTCCACAAGTAATGATTTTTTTAAATACTTTTATTGGTGCATTAGTCTCAGCATCATAATGTGTTTCATAGTGATAGTCACATACATACACACAATACTTGGTGAATTTTCCCCAGCTCCCTGTTACCTCTGATTTCACATTTTCAAAATGTCATATGGATGGAAATAAAATGAATGTGATTCTTCGTATTTTAATATGTTCTTGAGATTTATTATGTTGTATGCATCAAATATTGATTTCTTTTTATTACTGAAGATATGTATATTACAGTCCACACATTAGATAATACACATTTGTTGTAATGAAGATTCACATTTATATCTTTTTTGTGGGTCTATGCTTTTATCATGGATAATATTTCTGAATTTTCTGGTTGGTTGTAAGACAAGTGTTTCTTTGTCTTAAGTGTTTTCAACAATTTATGTTTCTATCAACAAAAGATTTCCCAAAGTAAATATCTCAAAGGCAAGTGTTCAAAGATGCCAAGGTAGAAGCTTAAATGTTCCTATAACTTAGAGTTGGAATTCCCAGAATATCACTTCCACCATAATCACTTGCTTAAATAAGTCATTAATGTAAGAAAAAAATTATAATTCTAAAACATGTTCAAATAACACAGAAATGTCTTATAAAGATACCTAAGTTATGGATAAATAGGAAAAAAATAAAAATTTAAATGGGGGACTTGAATCTTAATATATCAATAATGACATTAAATGTGAATGACTTATTAATCAAAATATAGATACTGGTAAAGTAGATTTAAAAACATCATCCAACTACATGTTATCATTAAGAAACTCCACTTAAATGTAGTCATGTGTCACTTAACAACAGGATATTTTCTGAGAAATGTGCATTAGGAAATTCTATTGTAGAGCAAACATCACAGAATAATTTACACAAACCTAGATGGTATAGCTTAATACTTACCTAGGCTATATGGAGTCTTACTGGCAACATTACAGTGGATTTTATATGTTTAGGGTTGATAATGAACAAAACAATGTGAGATCAAATCAATTACAAGAGGAAATGATGCATTCAATAGACACAGTAAACTGTTGTGTGAGGTTGTGGCTCATGCAACAGTCATGTTGCACAGTAAGCTTTTATTTATTAATAAGTAGAAGGACTATAATCTAAAATAATGATAAAATGTATAGTAGGGTAAATATATATATAAGCCAGTATATAGTCATTTTCTATCATCATCAAAATTTATGTCTTATATAATTGCCTATGCTATATTTCTATACCATTAGCAGGACAGCACATTTGTTTATACTAGCATCACCACAAACGTGAGTAGTGCATTACACCATGACATTAACATGACTACAGTATAACTAGGTGATAGGCATTTTTCAGCTTCAGTATAATCTTATGGGATCACTGTCTTCTATGCAGTCTGTTGTTGGCCAAAATGTCATTATATTACACATGACTATATGAATGAATGGGAGAATGAAAGTAAAAAATAATGAAAAAATTATGTAAGCATTAATCGAAGAAAGCAAATCAACAAACAAAAAACAGGTATGGTTATATTAAATCAGAAAAAGTGGGCTTCACATTTCTGCATAAATTTAGCAGATTATACCAATGTAATTTTCCATTTTATGTTATTTTACTCTATTCAAAATGGTAATATTTGGAAAAAAACTGGGTCAAGTATATGTGGGATCTTCTGATATTCTTTAAAACTCAAAAACAATAAAATTAAATAAAAACTTTAAAAATGAATAAATAAAACTGCTCTTTTAAAAAAGTTTGAGAATTTTTATACATCAATGTAAGAGATATCTTCAGAAATACCTTTATTATGCTAACTAAAAAATAAAGTTGCAGCAATGTATATAAATATTACTACTTATGTAAATGAAATCAGGGGAAGAAATATATATTAATTTTGAATAGTATAAATATTAAAAGCAAACTTTGAAAGGATACAAAAGTAATGTACTCAGTGATATTTGTGAAATGCAGGATATTAAGGTTAAAGTATACCATTTCATGATATATAAATCATTTGAATATTTATTTAAAATAATAAATAAAACAAATCAAATTTACTAATGTTTTGAAAAACCCCATCTTATTTCTTAACATAATTGAGTAAATTTTAGGAAATATTACAAAATCAAAACTAGATTTAAAAATTTAGCACATCAAAAACAATGGAATTTGGTTTAGAATAAAAAATGTTCAGAAAGTTAAAAGAGAAAAATAGTTTCTCTCAAAATGAGAATATCAGCAATTCCTATAGCTTAACAAATATTTATTATAAAAATAATTTAAAATCGGGAAATATAAAGGTACTTTTCTATTGTATATAGTAGCTATGAAACATTGATACAATCAATATCAACTATGTAGACAGACCCACTGAATTAAGGCACAATACAAGCACACAATAGCAAAATACTCATCCAACACTTCATTTACTATCTTAAATTTTACATCCATAGCTAGAAATAGGGGGGAAAAGGCGAAAACATTTAATAAAATTTATTGACAATTCAGTTTATTGTCTCGCTAGTAAATCCAACTGAATCTGCACATAACCTAACATACTAAAAGACAATTTAAATAATATCAAGATAGGAGATCAAAATAGAAAAGTAATAATGTTTCTATAGAAATAAATTAAATATAGTAAAATGACAAACTTATGGACAATGACAACAAAACTATATAGTTATAGATGAGTTGAGATATGTAAAGTTATAGATATGTAAGTAACTATGAAAAATAATACGGAGGTAGAATCTTAACAAGTTAACAACTTATTGGCTATGTGCTGCATATTAAATGCTCTCCCTGGGTGATACAGAATGCAATAAAGTAAATTAAACACTGATAGAGATACAAGCTCTAATGAAGGCCGAGAGATTAGAAAGTCCTTAGAGAAAAAGAGAAAAGGGATTAAGCAGATATCACTGTGGACCTGAAGCAATTAAGTAAAATGTGTGCATTTATCTGTAAGTAAGTCAGTATTCATGGTTAGGAAATAAAGAGAAAATGCTAAATTGAAGAGACTTTTTGCCTTTATCTAATTTTTATTTCCATGCACTTGATAATTTAACATTTTAATGGAAATTTCATGTGTGAACTTAGCTGGGCCACCACGTGGAAAAATAAGTCCAAACATTACTGTAGTCTGGCTGTGTCTGTAAGGATGTTTTTTATGAGATCAACATTTAAATTAGTGAGCTTTGAGTCAAGCTGATTTCTTTCCATCATATGGGTGAGCCTCATTCAATCAGTTGATGGCCTGATTATAACAAAAGACACTTTCTCCTAGCAAGAGTGAATTTTCCAGCAGAAGGGATTCTCCTGCAGGTGGCCTGGGATTTCAACTGCAGATTTTGGAATTTTCAGCTCCCATAACACATGAGCCAATTTATTGAAATCTATCTCCCTCTCTCTAGGTATATAGATAGATGATTAGATAGACAGATGGTTGGTAGATACATGATAGGTAGATGATAGATAGATAGATGATATAGTACATGATAGGTAGATGATGGATAAAACTATATATGCTTCCTACTTGCTGTGTTTTTCTGATGAACTCTGTTTTATTTCTTGTTTCTTTTCTTTATTTCTGTGTGTGTGTGCATGTGTGTGTGTAACTGGGGATTGAACCCAGTGGCATTCTACTTCCAAATTATACTCCAGAATATTTAAGTCTTTTTTAAAAATACTATCTCAGTAAATAGTTGAGTGTCTTGCTAGGTTGCTGAGGCTGTTCTCAAACCTACAATCCTGTCTCAGCCTCCCAAGTACTGATATTATAGATGTGCACTAGTAGGCATGGCTTTTTTTTCCCCAATCAAATCAGGTTTCATAGGCTTTCTTTTCTGATTCATAGGCCTATGTTTTCTTACAGAAATGTATGCTCCTCAGGGAACCACTCTAATTTATCTTTGATATTATTTTTTTATATTTAATCTGGATATGCATACTTCAGTGGTTCACTCATTGTCTATACCAGAAACTCCCCACCTGAGGCAGCAAAATGTTGGCAGTTGTCTTTAGGGAATTTTGGCAGGAGGCAGTTTCCCGTTCCTTCTGCAAGGGTATAAGATCTTTGGTTTTGTGACTGCAGACTGGACTCTGGAGTTGTCTCCTCTGCCTTGCCAAGGGCAGGTAGCTTTGCTTTTATGACACCTCTCCCAAAGCATCGCATGTGTGCTTGAGCCCAAATATAACAACAGACCCATCATCCCATATATGGGACACCTATTAAAACTTAAACTGAGTAACAAACATTTATAGTAATACTTATGTTTGTAGAATCCTATTCTTCTGAGAAAAGTTATAGGTGAGATGATGAGTGACAATAATATGTATTAATACTATTAATTATATCATTTATGTTATTGATGATTATGAATTAGGTAATTAGCTCTAGATTATGATCTCCAAATTAGTCTAATGGATCTGTGTCAACTTTTTTACAATATTGGGGATTGAACCCAGGGGCATTATACCTGAGCTACGCCCTCAACCCTACTTTATTTTCTGTATTGAAACAAGGTCTTTCACTAAGTTGCTGAGGACCTCCCCAAATTGCTGAGGCTAGCCTCAGATTACAGGTATATAACACCATGTCTAGTCACCTGTGTCAATTTCATTAAAATACTCCAAAAACTGAAAATTTTGGACTTAAGGGGTTAGTCTTTTGTTAGAATAAGGGAAGAGTTCAAGAAATGGGCTTATCTCATGCTCATTTATTTCCAGAGGGGTTGAAAGGTATCTTTCTGGCTCTTTGTCCTGCCCTCAATCTTTCTTACAATGCGAACAGACTGCCTCCACCTCTTGGGCTAAGAATAGCCTTTGATAATTCATTAAAAATTAGTATATCTTACTTGCTTTTGTGGAAGTGGACTCCTCCCCATTTGCTCTGCTGAGGTAAAGAAAGATCATGTCTCCCTGTACAGTCAAAGTGACTTTGTCACTCTGTGAAATTTAGTTCACCTTACTAACTTGCAAACCAGATCTCTGTTGGGCTTGTGGAATTTCATTATTTTGTGATTATCTGTTTTCCATCATTGCTGATAGGAATGACATTTCCTTATAGTTTTAAGCAATCTGAAAGAAAACAGAAGGCCTCAGTTGTGTTCAAATTATAAAAAAATTGAGCTGTAGAATCATGATTTATTAACTTTTCAGCACTTATGCTATATTTTAATTAAACTATTATCAACATACATTTCAACATCCCAGCTGACTTCTCAACATATTGTCCTTATTTGGAATCTCACACTCCTTTATATTTTGCCAAGAAAATTAAGCAAGATAAAATACATTATCTCAGTATATCTTCTTTCTATCTCAAAATATGAAGATATGTTTGACTTTCTCCTCTTTCTGCATATATATATATATATATATATATGTATATATATATATGTGTGTGTGTATGTATGTATACATATATATATATTTATGCTTGTGAATATTCCTTCAACAACCCTTTTCTTTTTACTGACTCATTCAATTGCACATTCATTAAATAAATTGTAGTAACCATATATGTAGTATTATTTCAGGCAACAGAGATTAAAAAAAAAAGAATCTTCTGCATATAACATCTCAGATTAATTTGTAAAAGGGTAGAAAAGGGAAAGCTGAACTACTCTAAGGAGACAAGCTAACTTATGCAATCTGGAGAAGTGAAGATACAGTTAGTCACAATATTGACCAACAGAGAGTGAATATTATGACAAGTTTTATTTTAATAAACATACCTTTTCTCTTGTCAGGGCATTACTATGAGGGTGACAAGTCAATTTAATCAGCAGATAAGATGGATTTAGGTTTTCTTGTTGTTGTTTGACCTTCAAAGCACCCACAGATCTATCCAGTGCAGATGCTTTTGATAATATCTTATTTTTTT
>PVLC010031859.1:0-18309 GCA_004027655.1 Graphiurus murinus | reverse complement strand
AGCAACAAGAACCATGCAGGAGGTATGACTTCAAGCTCTACTGCAAAGCCACAGTAATAAAAAAGCATGGTATTGGCACAAAAACAGACACATAGACCAATGGAGCAGAATAGAAGATTCAGAAACAGACCCACGTGCTTACAGTCAACTGATTTTTGACAAAGGAGCCAAACACATACATTGGAAAAAAGATAGCCTCTTTAACAAATGCATATGGTTAACCAGTTTTGCCAACACCAAGATCCCCAAAGCACAAGCAACTCAAAGGAAGATCAATACATGGGATTGCATTAAACTGAAGAAGTTCTGTGCAGCAAAGGAAACTATCAAGAACCTCAACAGAGAGCCCACGGAGTGGGAGAAAATTTTTGCCTAGCTATTTTCCTCTACTCTTCTGATAGAGGACTAATGTCTGGGATATACAGAGAACTCAAAAAACTCACAGCTAAGAAAACCAATAACCCAATCAAAAAATAGGCAAAGGATCTAAATAGACACTTCACAAAAGAAGAAATACAAATGGCCAATAAATGTATGAGGAAATGTTCAACATCATTAGCAATCAAAGAGATGCAAATCAAATCTACCTTGAGATTTCACCTAACTCCAATCAGAATGGCAATCATCAAGAACACAAACAACAACAAATGCTGGCAAGGGTTTGGAGAAGTGATAACCCTAACACACTGTTGGTGGGATTGCAAATTAGTGCAACCACTTTGGAAAACAGTATGGAGGATCCTCAGACGAATGAGAATGAATCTACCATATGATCCAGCAATACCACTTCTGGGTATCTGCCCAAAAAGAACGGAAACCAAACTATCAGATCAACACATGTGTATCTATATTCCTAGCTGCACAATTTACAATTGCCAAACTATGGAACCAGCCAAGATGTCCATCAGCAGATGAATGATTACAAAACTATGGGATATGTACACAATGGAAGTTTACTCAGCCATAAAGAAGAACAAATTCATGTTATTTGCAGGGAAATGGATGGAACTGGAAAACATTATGTTAAGTGAGATTAGTCAGTCACACAAAGTAAAAAAATCATATGCTCTCCCTAATATGTGGAAGGTAGGGAGAAAATGGGACATAAGAGGGACTCCAGATGAAGAAGGAGAAACCTTAGGTGAGCAAATAATTTGACTTAACAGAAGGTGATGGGGGAGAGGGGACACCCTAATGAGCATGATGTACTTTCATGAACACATCAAAGTCAATCACTAAACTGACCTTGAGAAGGAGGGAGGAGGAGTGAGTGAGGTGGGAATTGGGGAAGGGTTAAATGAGAAATGTGTGCATGTATGTCTTTACCTTTACCAGCTTGTACCTAACAAAGCTGTATGATTACAATGCACCAATTAAAAATAAATTAATTAATTTAAAAAAAGAAAAAAATCAAGAAAACTTTGCAGACTAACTATGAAGAGAGGAAACTCAAATTACCAAACCCAAACCACACTGGAAACATAACCACTCATCTTATATAAATAAGAATGATTGTAACAGACTACTAAGAATAACTGCATGCCAGCATGAAACACAGATTCCTGGAAATAAACACTACCAAAACTGACTTCAGAATAAGAGAACATCAAATACACCTCTAAGTAGTGTAGGGATAGAATTAACAACAAATAGAAAGAAATCCCAGGAACAGGTGATATTTCTGGTGAGTTCTTCCCAAAAAATGTCCCACGGTAACATAAAATTATAACATGGGAGGAACAAGGTGAGGATTTAAACAAGATTCCAGTTGCTGCTGTGACACATTACTGCACACTTAGTGAGATTTATTATTTCAACACATATTCTTTCACAGCTCTGAAATCCTCTCATGAGCTGAAGTCAATGGTCTGTGAGAGTCACGGTACCTTCATAGGCTCTAGGGGACTCTCCATTTTTTCCTCCCTCCAGTGCTGACTAATACAAGTCTTGTGATCACATCACTTTAATATTTCCCTGGTGATTTTTCTGACTCCTCTTTCATCTATGGTTAAATCTTTCAGACTCTTATTTTATAAGGATACATGGAATTGCTTTTAGGGCACATGCAGATGGTTCTGGATGATCTCTTGCTGTTAAAATTCTTAGATCTGTATAGGCTGTTTGGACCACTTGGATGTTGAAATATTTTAGAATTAGAATGTTGGTCTTTTTGTGGACCGTTACTCAGCCTACCAGAGTGTGGTATGGTAGCATTCTGCACTCTCTTTGAAAATTTTCTATAAATCTGAAGTAATTATGAAATTAAATAATTATAAATATTATGACTAGAAATACAAATGACTAGCAAATACATGAAAAACTGTTCAACATCATTAGCAATCAGAGACACGCAAATCAAAACTACCTTGGCATTTCATCTAACCTCAATTAGAATGGCAATCATTAAAAACACGAATAGCAATAAATGCTGATGAGGATTTGGGGAAGTAGGAACTCTGATACATTGTTGGTGAGATTGCAAATTAGCATAACCACTTTGGAAAACAGTATAAAGGGTCCTCAGAAAAATGGTAATGAACCTACTATATGATCCCACTATACCATTTCTGGATATCTACCCAAAAGAATTGAAATCAGACTACTATAGTAATGTGTGCACATCTATGTTTATATCTGCAGAATTCATAATTGCCAAACTATGGAATAAACAAATAAAATAGATAAATTCTGAATTCCATTTTAAAATTTCACACATTTTCCCCTGAAATGTAGCCAATTAATAATTTGATCATAATGTCTAATAAGGATAAATCTTTCTGCCCACTCATGTCTCCTGAGCACAGTGAAGGCTGACCCTTCCAAGCTGCTTACCTGGCTAGAACTACTAGGCACTTTAAATGGGTATGTACATCATGTCTATTAAAGTGTTTGAACTTACAGTATGACCCAGCTATATCCCTTCTAAATATCTTCCCCAAAGAATTAAAACCAGTCTATCATAATAAAACATGCATATTTACATTTATAGCACCACAATTAATAACTGTGAAACTATGGAACCAGCCTAGGTGCCTATCGACAAATAAATGGATTGCAAAATTGTGGGATATACACACAGTGAAATTCTAGGCCATAATGAAGAACAAAATAATGTAATTTTCAGGGAAATGGATGGCCTGAAGAATTTTATCCTAAAGTCAGTCACACAAAGCAAAAGGTCAGATGTTTTCCCTCATATGTGGAAGCTAGGGAGATATTGGGACATAAGAAAGACTCCAGACAAAGGAAGAGAAACTTTCGTGAAGTGAAGGAGGGGACCTAACAGAGGGAGATGGGAGAGGGGAGGAAGACGTGAAGACAGAAACACTTCAATAGACATGATGTACACACATAAACTTATCAAAGCTGGTCAGTTGAGCATGGGAAAGTGGGTTGGGAACTAGGGGAAGGCTCAGCGAGTACTGTATGTATGTGTGCCTCTATCACTCTGAACTTCATCAAAATGTATGATTACAATGCATCAAAAAGAGAAATGATTCAACTGAAGAGCTGTCACCATAAATATGGAAGTGAATATTTGTGTTATAGCACACTGCTCTGGAGGAACAGCAATACCATATAGCACATTCAAGTCCAGTAGTGCAAATGCTGAGATGCTAAAGCCTCCTACTTTATAGGAACAATAAATAACAGGTGGAGACACATACCTGTGTGTGGGTTTTACATAATATTGAGGTCCCTGAAAATCAAAATTAAAAACACAAAGATTATATTTTATATTAGCACATTGAATACATCATATATATTTTTTACTGACAAATATTGTCATGCTTATATTCTACTGGGAAATTCCAAATGATTTTAGTTAATTGTATAAAGTGTGTGCATGTAGTAATCACTCAAGTATAACCACATATGAATCCTATAAATAATTTATTATTTAATGTCTCTTTCTGAATTATGACTACAAATTATTTGATCAGTGAGCCTTGCTACTTAATAAGTCATTGCTTCCTGGTAAAAATTATGGGAGAGTTTTAAATGATTGACTTGATATTGTGCAGTTTTCAAGAAATCATTTTGTCTAAAAATGGAGGAGTGTGAGAACTGAGTGAAAATGTAGAATAAAGAAATGTGAGGCAATTGTGATAACCACTACACTACGGAAAGAAATGTTTCAGCAAAACATAAGATTGGCAATGTCTCTTGAAATGCACTGAATGGTGACCTAGAAGGTTTTTATTATGTAAGATTCATTATCATAAGCAATGATTCAAAGTTCAACATATTGGTACAATTAAACTCAAAGCTTTTTATTCATTCATTTAACAAATATTTATTGAGATTCTGCTATGAAACAGACATCTATTCAAGTACTGATGACCATGTTGTGAACAAAACAGACAAAATCACTGCGCTAATAGAGTTTATGTTCTGAATGTGGGACATAAATAATAAATATGTATCTAAATATATAGCAGGTAGGGTTAATAGAACTATGAAGAATTATAAAAAAGGAGGGAACAGCTTATGTGGTGAATGGAGTCTGACTAATTTATAAAGGTGGTCAGGGAAGGACTCCATGATGGGGAAGTGCTGACACAAAGACCTGAATGGAGTGACAATATTCCAAAAGGTGAATAGGTAGTTGCAAAGGCCCTGAGTCAGGAGAGTGGTCAGAGCTGTAAAGAAATAGCAAGGAAATCAGTACTTAAGGAGAGAGGTAAAAGACTGGGGAGTGTCAAGAGAGAATGTAACTCAACCAAGGCAAATAAGAATGGTCAGAATCAAAATTTTCAAAGCATTGACAGAAAGAAAACATATCACATTATATCTTTCTCTATTTAAGTTTTTAACGTATGAAAGTTTGTAGTAACATATGAATACATTAAATACTTTTTATTTTTCTGTATTTTATTCTTTTGAAAATTAAAACATGAGTATACTAATTTTATTTTGACTTAGCCAAAAGTAAAAAATTAATATCACAATTTCTTAGTCATTCATCTGTTGACAGAAATGGAAGATGGATGGAACTAGAGAACGTTATGCCGAGATCACGCAGTCTCAGAAGGTCCAGGGTCCTGGGTCTTCTCATATGTGGAAGCTAGAGAGAAAATAGGAAACAAGAGGGACTTCAGATTAATGAGGAGAGAGACCAGGAGGATAAAGGAAAGAGATTGGAGGAGAGAGGGCAGGAGAGGAAAAAGGAAATTTGGAGGAAGGAAACATTTCAAAGGCACAAGAAATCCAAAGAAAGATCAATACATGGGATTACATCAAACTGAAGAGTTTCTGTGCAGCAAAAGAAACTATCAAGAACCTCAGCAGAGAGCTGGTGGAATGGGAGAAAAATTTTGTCAACTATTCCTCTGATAGAGGACTGATGTCTAGAATATACAGAGTGCTCAAGAAACTCACTGCTAAGAAAACAAATAACCCAATTAAAAAAATGGGCAAGTGAACTATATAAACATATCACAAAATAAGAAATACAAATGGCCAATAAATGTGTGAAAAAGTGTTCAATCCATTAGCAATCAGAGAGATGCAAATCAAAACTACCCTGAAATTTCACCTCACCCCAATTAGAATGGTGATCATTAAAACACAAACAACAAATGCTGGCCAAGGTGTGGAGAAGTGGGAATCCTAATACATTGTTGGTGGGATTGCACATTGGTGCAACCACTTTGGAAAACTGTATGGAGGATCCTCAGATGAATGGGAATAAACCTACCATATGATCCAGCAATACCACTTCTGGGTATCTACCCCAAAGAATGGAAACCAAAATACCAGACTAATGCATACATATCTATATTTATAGTAGCACAGTTCATATTTGCCAAACTATGGAGCCAGCCAAGATGTCCATCAACAAATGAATGGATTACAAATCTATGGGATATGTACACAATGGAATTTTACTCATCCATAAAGAAGAATAAAATCATGCCATTTGCAGTGAAATGGATGGAACCGGAAAACATTTTGCTAAGTGAGATTAGTCAGTCACAAAAAAAAAAAATCAAGTGTTCTCCCTAATATGTGGAAGCTAGGGAGAAAGCGAGTCATATGAGGGACTCTAGATGAAGAAGGAGAAACCTTAGATGAGCAAAGAAGGTGACCTAACTGAAGTTGATGAGAGGGTAGGAGAGGGAAGCATCCTAATGCATGCGATGTACATTCACAAACATATCAAAATCAATCACTAAGCTGAACATGAAAAGGAGGGAGGGGTAGGGAATGGGGTGGGAATTGGGGAAGGGTTAGATGAGTGCTGTGTGCATGTATGCCTCTACCAGCTTGTACCCTATTAAGACATATGATTACAATGCACCAATAAAAATATTTCAAATATTATGCTCACATATGAAGGTATCACTACCAATCTTACTAATATGTATGTGGAGGGAGGAGGGAAGTGTGGGATAGAATGTGGAGGGAAACATACCAAGTACTGTGTGCATGTATGCTGGTATCACTTTGAATCTTGCTTCTATGTGAAATTACAATAACTAATAAAAGTATACAAATGAAATATGAATTCATGTGTGATGTCAGATTTATGCATGTCTCATTAAAAGTTGCAAAGGAAAAACACACACTTTAATAATGTCATATTTTTTTCTCATAAAGCACTCCTAGTATAACAGTGAAAGAAATAAAACTATTGCACAAAACTTTTATTCTAATGTCAAACTATGATTAGTACACTCAAGTGTAATTAGACAGGGTTCCTAGTGAAATAGAGTCAATAGGATACACAGAGACGTGTAAGAAGAGTTTGATTATGGGCATCAGATCATTTGAAATGGAAGGTGGGAAATCTCTTAAGGTGCTATCTGCAAGCTGAATAGCAAGCAAAGCAGATGGTTCATTCAGTCCGAGTTCAAAGGGCTATGAAAAAGAAAGCAAGGTATGAGTGGTATGTCTCAGAGAATGAAGAGTCAGAAGTCCAGATATTAGTAGCTCTGATGTCTGAGACTGAGAAAAGATAGATGTCTTAAGTTAAGAGAGAAAGAGTAAGATGGAGGGAGGAATGGAAAGAGGGAGAAAGAGAGAAAAGAGAGGAGAGAATGCATCCTTTATCTACTTTTTGTTCTATTCAGGCCAGTCATCAACAGATTGGATGGTGGCCACCCACTTTGATGAGGGCAGATCTGTGGGAAGCATAGAAAACTTTTACTAAATTCTAAAGACTCAGAGAGCTAAGATGATTGCTCAAGGCCATTTGAGCCATTAGAAACTCAGCCAGTTTCTGTAGTGCCCGTTGTGCATGTATAACCTTGGAGGTGATAAAGTCTGTTACTCCTGAGAAAACTAAGTGTGAAAGTTTGTAGTCTGTGTTGCCTGCTTTTCCCTGTAAGGGGGTAGTTAGATAAAGTATAAATAACTCCAAGATTATAACAGAGGATTCTTCAGGGCCTGATTGTCTCCACCTGGTCTTGGGGAATTTTTGAGATAATGACTGTTTCCCACGTATTGGGGTCATATTTGTTTTTCTAAGCATATAAAAACCCTATCTTCGCCGAATAAAGTTGAACATTATTCCCCTCGCGAGGGTGTGTCTGTGTCTGTCTGTTTGTGCGTCTGTCTATCTTTTGTGTTTAAGCTTCCAGTGCGGACGGCAGGATAGGGAAACTGAGGCAGCAAGCGTGCCACACAGATCTTCTTTACTAAGTCCACTGATTCAAAAGCTAGTCTCTTTTGAAAATACCCTCAAACACACACACACACACACACACACACACACACATCATCATCATCATCATCTGGTTCTCTCTTAATCTACTCAAATTAGCACATACACACACAAAGTAAACAATGACAAATAATCACATTATGTTTAATTATTTAATTCTGGCAAATTTACCACATCCATATGACTATATGCATTGCATTAGCATGTGGTAGAAAAGCACATGTAAAATGAGTAGATCAATACATAAATATCCTTAATCAGGGCTTAGATAAGCAGGACCAAAGTATCTTAGCATTCTCCCCAAGGCATTTATTTCAGGACAGAATGTTTTCTTTTCCTCAAAAAATAGCCTAGTGCAGTGGTCAAGACCACTGTGGAGATCAGAATGGAGGTTTCTCAAAAGATTAGGAATGGTTCCACCATAGGACCCAGCAATACCAGTCCTAGGTACCTTTCCAAAAGAATTAAACTACTTTAGGGATACATGCGTATCCATGTTTATATCAACACAATTCACAGTAGACAAATTATGCAACCAACCTAAGTGCCTGTCAACAGATGAATAGATGAAGGAAATATAGTATATACACACAATGGAATTTTACTCAGCCATAAAGAACAACAAAACTATGTAATTTGCAGGAAAATGGATGAAAATAGAGAATATTATGCTAAGTGGGATCATTGGGATCATCTAGTCTCAGTCAAGGTTCCTGTGTTTACTCTCATATATGAAAGCTATAGAGCAAAAAGGAAACAAGAGGGACTTCAGATTAATGAAGAGACAGTAGAATGGTGGAAGAGGAATAGGGAAAGAACGTAGGAAGGGGAAAAGGAGGATTCAGGAAGTAAACAGTTAAAATAATGTTATTTCCATATACAAAGATATCACTGTCAATCTCACTAACACGTTCTGGGAGAGAGGAGGTGAGAAAGGGTGTTTTTTTGCCTCCAACAAATGAATACACTTTTGACTTTTAAGAATGCACTCTTGACCTCCTTGTTCCGCAGGCTGTAGACCATGGGGTTGAGCATGGGGATGACCATGGTGTAGAACACAGAGGAGATTTTGGCGGTGTCCATGGAGTGACTGGAACTAGGCTGCAAATACATGTAAATAACTGTCCCGTAGAAAATGGAGACTGCAGTGAAGTGGGAGGCACAGGTGGACATGGCCTTCTGATGTCCTGCACCTGAGCGCATCTTTAGGATGGTGATAAAAATGAACAGATAGGATATGAAGATAACTAGAAGAGCAAAAAATATATTGAAGCTCACAACATAAACAAGAATGAGCTCACTAACATGTTTATCAGAGCAAGAGAGAGCCATGACTGCTGGAACATCACAGAAGAAATGATGGACCACATTGGACTGACAGAAGGAGAGACTGAACGTGTCCCCAATGTGGATGGAGGCATTCACGAAACTAATGACGTAAGACCCTGTGATCAGACTTGCACATACACTTGGTGTCATGGTGGTGGCGTAATGTAGGGGCTTACACACTGCTGCATAGCGATCATAGGCCATTGAGGCCAACAGGTAATTTTCCACAGTTCCAAAGCCTGCAAAAAAGTACATCTGAGCAGCACAATCATTGTAAGAAATGACTTTTTCTCCTAGGAGGAGCTCAGCCATCACTGTGGGAGTGACAGCTGAAGAGTAACAGAAGTCCACCAGAGACAGATTTCCCAAGAAGAAGTACATGGGAGTGTGGAGCCGAGAATCCAAGAGAATCAGTAGGATCATCCCCAGGTTCCCGACCAGAGTGATGATGTAGATGAAGAGGAAGGTTATGAAGAGGAGAACCTGCAGATGGGGGTCATCGGTCAGTCCCAGTAGGATGAACTCTGTCATTTCTGTCCTGTTCTCCATTAGCAATCTCTGAGAATCACTAGACGTTGTAGTCATGAGGAAAACCCCACAATGATAAAGAAATGAATTGAAATTAGAGTACAATAGAAGATATATTTTTCCATTGTAAAAAAAAACTTTTAGTATGTGATTCTCCAGAAATAACATTGGCTTTGAAATTAAGTTGAGTGAATTAATTATATATAGAGGTTCATGCTGTTGAAACTTAGATATCTTAATAAATTCTGTACTCAATTTTAAAATTTCATATATTTCCCTGTGAGATGTAGTCAATTAATCATTTGATCATAATGACTAATAAAGATGAATCTTTCTGCCCATTCATGTCTCCTGGGCACAGTAAAGGCTGACCCTTCCAAGTTGCTCACCTGCCTAGAACTGCTAGGCACTTAGGTGTGTATTTGTTCCTCTCAGTAACATTACGGGTTCTAGTTGTTACATTTGTGTTTACATCAAAGCCCAAGAGTTTGAGACATTTAATCATAGTTGCACAAGTATAATTGGACAATCTCTGCTCTGGATTCTCATATTACCTGTATAGTTTTAGAGCATCATATAATTTCTCAAATCCTCAGCATCCCTACTCATAAAGTAAGACTCCTGTTATACCCTTTTACCCATGCTGAGTGATTCCTAAGTCTAAGGGTCTCCAGCAAATTAAAATCAAGTTGAATATAACTGAATTTATGATTATTCATTCTTTCCTTTTGTTCAAACCAAGTGTTTAGGATTTCACAGTGAACTAAGGGAGTGATTCATTAGGAGGTAATTTCATACTGTTCACTGTATTTGCCTCTCATTGGATGCAAAACAAATGGAAATCTAGAATGGTTTATTGATTACTCTTTCAATAACAGAAGTGTCCTAAGTAAATTAAGCTCTGAATTACATTTGAACGTTTTCCCCAACATTTCATGCTTATTATCCTGAGCACATCTACACACATTGACTTTGAAGTGGTTTATTATGTTGAGGGTGGATTTAGCTTAGAAACATCAGAGCACATTTCTATGCATAGCAGGTGAAATTCTGAGAGAACACTTGCCATCAGGTAGAACAGACACAGAGTTTAGGTTCTTGGAAGAGAAGCATATGAAATTTAACATTGGCCACCAGTGAACCGCTGGTCCTCACCTCAACCCTCTGGATATCATATTTCCATCTGCAAGATGAGAGTAATAAGACCTGCTTTGAGATATTATTGTTTAGAATTAAGTAAGATAATATATAAAGGACAATAAAATGCTGAGTAAGCACAGCCTGAATAATGCTGGATATTATGTTATAATTAGTGTGGGATAATGGTCTTTATGTTTGTTTGGTCAAGGTGGTTGCTAAAATGCAGGGCTTCCATTATGGGTGAGTTTTGAACTCTTGAAACAATCTTCCCACATTTGCTTTTTCTCTCAAACTAGGGCCACTATAGTTTTCTGTGCTGTCCATTGCTTCTCAGCCTTTTCTTATTTTAAACATGCGATTGCTGATTCTACAATTTCATGTAACTAATCTTTTTCAAAATGTCTTCCTTGATATCCACATTTTACATTGGATAAAAAGTCCATTATTCTTAAAACTCATTTTTTCTCTTTTTATTTTCATTCCATATACAAATCACAGGCCAACACTGGAAAGTACCTAGCTAATGGGCTGTTTTTAGCTCACCGATCTGTTCTGGTGATAAGTCCCATGCTGCCAAATATTTTATTTGAATCAATTCTTTTTAAGGAACAGTATTTTCAATTTCTTTATCTGAGTTGAAGCCTTTGGAATGAGATCTATCCACAACTAACTACTATACCCTAACATTTTTTTCCAATGACTTTCACAACTTCAGTTTATGAGCCTGCTTTATGAAGACATTATGGTTGCCAATCTAAACACACATTATTACTGTTAGCATGCACCCTGTCCTACAACAAATGATCATAGATTTATATATTGTGTGCACTCAAATGTATAATGTAAGTAGTATTATTACTCTTACTTTATAAGCAAGGACACTGAGGATTTGAGAAATTATGCTCTAAAACTATACAGGTAATATGAGAAAGACTCAAAATGTCTGCTGATCAAGAGGTCCATGGTTCATATCTGGGTGTTTCATCCCCCCAAAATAAAGAAATATTATCATTATAACTGTATCATTATTATATTATATTTATAAATAAATATGACTTATTATTATCAGATTTAAGAGTAAAAGTCACTTTCCAAGAATAAGAAGAAGATGATTGCATCAGAATATGGTAATTCATTTAGAACCTTTTCATAGTATAAACAGAAGAATCATTTCACTATTACATTTTTTTAACCGTGAATATATAGTGAAAAAGATGTCACCACCTAGTCAATCAATCAAAGTTTCATATATGTTATTTGTTTATATTTTTAGGACAGAAGCATGATTTGTCATATGAATCCTGAAGTCCATATGATATATATATTTTGACATCTATATCCATGACTCATCTTACAATTTTAGAAATATTTTGAAAACATCCCTATCGTCATTATAACTCATAGAAAGTATAGGCAGTCCATTGCTTTTGCATGACTTACATTCACACTAAAATATTTATGAAACATTGAAGCTTTCCAGTTTGCAAGAAGAGGAAGAATGGTCAGTCCTGCATCTCATAGTGGTGAGAAGGTTCCAATTTCTCTAAGGCAGGGAAAAATGGAGACAAGAATATTAACATGAATCAAGTTCCGTATCTATTGTTAATTTCTTCTGTGCCTTTAATTCACTTATCTGCTTCTTATTTGTAAAATAGACATGAAGGATTACTTCTCTCACATGATTCACAGCTAGTGTCTGTAAATTACAAATAAGACATTTCTATTTAGCATCTCATGAAGAGGTAATCATTTAAGGTCCATCAATGTGACTTTTAGCTTTGAGTGTTTTTCCCTAACAATTGAAGGCTCATAGCAAATCCTCAGGTCAGAAGAACACCCGAATGTACCTGTAATGATTATAGTTCAGATGAATAAATGATTTCCGATGAAGCAAGGCATTTGGTATGTTCCTTCTAAAATGATGTAATGTTGAATCATATTGGCATTTCACAGGCTAATATGTAGAGATCTGGTGAGAGTTATACAGACTTGGAGATCTCTGGAGATTGTCCCTGTGAGACTATCTGAAATTCCAAATCCTACTTTCCTAGAGAAGATGCAATTAAACTGCCTGTAGGGATCAAGCTGGTTATTATATTTATAATATCACATTTATTTTTAATTGATAAATGAAAACATAAAATTATACTTATTAATGAGGCACTAAGAGATGTTTCTATGCATGATTATATTGTGTAGTGTTTAAGTCAGGTTAAGAATGTCTGTATCCTCAAACATTTGTCATTTATTTATAGCATGTGTCACCATAAACATACATGCACACAGCACTTGGTATGTTTCTCTTTAGATTCCACCCATCTGGATCTTCTCCAAAAATACTTTGTTCATTCCAATGTCCTGAAGCATTTTCTTTATGCTTTTTTTTCTAGTATATTCATGTTTCAGAACTTTCATCTAAATTTTAATACATTTTTTGGCAGTACTGGGGATTGAACCCCGGGACATTCTACCTCTGAACTACACCCCCAGCCCTATTTTTTATTCTTTATTTTGAAACAGGGTCTCACTAAGTTGCGGAGAGCCGCACTAAGTAGCTGAGGCTGGCAGCGAACCTGGGTCCTCCTGTCTCAGCCTCCCAAGTACTGGGATTACAAGCATGTGTCACCATGGCTGGCTAGTTTTAATACATTTTGAGGTGATCTTTTCACAATGGTGAGGAATAATGGTCTAGTTTTGTTATTTTACATGTGGATATCAAATTTTCCCAACACCACTTATTGAATGATGCCTTTTCTCCAGTGACTGGTAATGATGTATTGGTAAAAAATCAGTTGGCAGTAGATTTATGGGTTTTCTTTCCCTGGGATATGTTCTATGTTATGTCGATACCATGCTGCCTGGATTACCACAGCTCTGCAGTGTATTTTGCCATCAGGTGGTTTAATGCCTCTTGATTTGTTCTTTTTCCTCAAGATTGCTTTAGATATTTGGTGCTTTGTGGCTACATAAAAATCTTAGGATTGTTTTACTTCTGTGAAAATATCACTGTTATTTTGATAGGCATTTCACCAAATCTGTAGATTGCTGTTGATAGTACAGACAGACATTTTAAGAATATTGATTCTTCCAATCCACAAGCACAAGATATCTGTCCATTTTTGCTTTCTTCATTTTGTTTCATTAATATTAGTTATGGGATTATTTTACATGGTGTTTATTATGTTGGAGTATATCCCTTCTATACATATTCCCAGCACTTGGGAGGCTGAGACAGGAGAATTGCAGGTTTGTGGGCAGTCTCAGCAATTTATTGAGAACCTCAGCAACTTAATGAGGACCTGTTTACAAATAAACCAAAAATAGGGCTGGGAGTATAGCTCAGAGGTAGGACACCCCTGGATTTAATCCCTAGGAACAGAAAGAAGAAGAAAAAGAAGAGGAGGAGGAGGAGGAGGAGGAGGAGGAGGAGGAGGAGGAGGAGCTACTCAAGTTCATTGCCAACTGATCTGAAAAGTTGCTAATTCTGAGTGGAATTCAGAACAAGAGAAGACTCTGCAGTCATTCTTGGCTGCTTCACAGGTTGCTCTGCCACTTGGGCCATCTAATCAAGAATACCTAATCATCTATGAATTGTTAATGGAAGATAGGGACGGTATATACGCATTGCAGCACAGGCTCTTGGGATCAAGGAGGAAGGCCCTTTTGATCATTTGTGGATAATTACTCTCCTTTTGATAAACAGATTTTGACCTGCTACCAGACTTTTGTAAAATCTGAATGCTTAACCATGGGCTACCAAGATACCAGGTCACCTGAACTGCTTATTATATTAACTTACTTGCCATATCATAAAATGAAGTGTGCACAGCCAAACTCCATTATCAAATGGAAGTAGTATGTAACTAAAAAGCAACTTACATGAAGTGACTCAAATGGTCATGGATGCTACTCCTCTTGAAATGCCTTCTCTCCCCCTGGTAGCATGTGTTTTGTTTGCCTTATTCTCTACAACCAGTTAAGAGCAAAGAGAAGATTGGGACACTGGTTTACAGATGGTTCTGCATGATATGCAGGGACCACCCACAAGTGTACTCCACAGCTGTAGCACTGGAGTCTTTTTTTCAGGACATCGCTGATGGACAGTGTTGAAGGAATTGATACTCATCAGGAGAAATTTGGAGAGCACACCTAGTTGTCCATTTTGCTTGGAAGGAAAAATGTCCAGATTTGTGATAATTTCCAAACTGTGGCTTTTAGTTTGGCTGGATGGAAGCAGACAGAAGAATACTAATGGAAAAAATGGCGAGAAAGAAATGTTATGCAGAGTTGTATAGACAGACATTCTAGGTGTATGAAAAACTAAAAAATATTGTGTCCAAAATCAATACCTACTATTGGGAGATTTAAATAACCAAATTTATAGTATAGTTCATTCTGTGTATACAATGAGACTGTCTTAAGTCAACTCCGTTATTGTCCAATAAGCTTATTAAACAAAGTGATCATGGTGGCAGCAATGGACAGAGCTTACACAGTGTTTCAACATGGTAGATTTCCTTTAACAAAGGATCACCAATGTATAGCTGCTAGCAAGTGCTGCACCTGCCAGGAGCAGGGACTAATGCTGAGTCCCTGATATGGCACTGTCAGTAGGGCTGATTGGCCAGCTATCTGGTAGAAGTTAGTTAAATTGAGACACCTCCATCAAAGAATGGTGGCATTTTGTTCTTACTTAAAAAGACATATATTCAAATAGAGAATTGACTTCACTGCACATAATTCTTCTAACAAAAGTTCCATCAATAGACTACAAGAACTACTATTGACTGTTATGCTATTCAACACAGTGTGGCTGCTTGCCATATAACTCGCCTTTCAGAAACAAACTGGAATAGTGAATTGAGGCTCGTGGAACTTACTAGCTGACCATGTTTCCCACAATCCTGAAGCAGTTGCCTTGACTTAATAGTGGAGGGGCATTTAGAAGTCTCAAATGTCCAGCTGGTGCTTAGCTGGTTGGGCTACAGTAAAGTTCTCCAGGAATGTCTAAATGCTCTCACACAGGATCCCACATATGGCTCTTCTCCTCTAATTTCCAGGATTCATTTGGGGGTAAAATATGAGTGTCTTCAATAACTGGAGGAATGCTCCTACCAACAGCTATTACAAGGACATTATTGAAGTGAGAGTTTAGCTCTCTGCTTGTATCTTTTGAATTATCATAACTCTGTATCGCTAGTAAAGAGAAGGTTTACAGTGCTGGGATTGGTTCTGAGGACCAAGCAGATGTTAGACTACTATTCCATAATAGAGGTAAGGAATATTATGTCTGGAATATAGAGGTATCTCTTAGGGTTTCTCTTATCATCATCATGCCTAATGATTAAATTTAATGTAAAAGTATAATAGCACTATTGCCCCAGACTTGAGGAATTAAAATTTAAGACACCCCACCAGGTTAAGAACCATGACAAGCTGAGATGCTTGCTGAAAGAAAGAAGAAGAATACCAGAATGAATAGCAGAAATAGATAATTATACATGCCAGTTATGGACACATGACCAGTTAAATAAATTAATATTATAATTGTTCCCCTTATTTTTATTAATGTGTGTATGAATATCCGAAATATACTTACTTTTACTTGCTTCCATCTCTTACCTCATAATCTTGAATCATTGGATGAGCTGAATTTAGATTATAATATTTAAGTACTATATTGCTAACTATACTTAATAGTTTTTAGTAATGGGTTATCAAGAGTAAGTGTGAACAGCAGATTTCTTTTCATCATGTAGTGGGGAAAGATTAATCTGTTTGGGGTTATACTCAAGATAGATCATGTTGCACAGATGAATGTCTTTGCTATTGTTTTTATTTGGAGGTTAAGTATGTTTTAAAGAGATATATATAAGGGCCAAGTTGACAATGGGTGGACTTATGATGATTAATTTTTATGTGTCTACTTGATAGGTAAATTTGGATGATAGTATTGAAGTCAGTGAACACTGGGTGGAACAGTTGCCCTCCATAATATGAATGAACTTCATCCAGTCATTTGAAGGGCTGAATACATAAGTACTGGCTCTCTGAGTAAGAAGGAACTTTTCAACACATCTCCTTTGTGGATTTCCTCCTATGGCTTCAGACCTGAATTGCACTGTAAATTCTCATGTATCTTTCTCTGCAACCAACACTGCAGATTTGGATCTGCCAACCTCCATAATTGCTGATTCAAAATGTAGTCTCTTTTGGAATCATCCTCACAGACACATGGAAAAATGTTTTACTAGCTGTCTTGTCACTCCTTATTCCAGTCAACATATCAAAGTAGCCACCATAATATCCTTATTACATTTGATTATGGAAAATTTACCACACCTAGGTGTATGTGTCCTCCCAGAAGACCTACATGTACTTCTTGTGTTCAAGAATGTCTTTGTGCACTTGTTTTACATACATTTGTAATGACATGTGGTAGGAAAAAAATGTCATGGAAAATGATCAAGTACATCAATATTTTTAATAAGTGGTATGAGAAGCAGGCCCCAAGATATCGTAGACATTCTCATCCAGGTATTAGGATCCTGGACATAATGTACCTATTTCTCCAGACAATAGACTTACACAAAGGCAATGGTCTCACCTCAGGGACTTGAACTCAGTACATGAGGAAGACGTTAGAGGAATGATTCCAGACATTGTGCATCCTCAAAACTTAAAACCAAAATAATAATTTCTATGTTGCTTTCAAAACAATCTTTGTAAATGCACCCTTGACCTCCTTGTTCCTCAGGCTGTAGACCATAGGGTTGAGCATGGGGATGACCATGGTGTAGAACACAGAGGCGATTTTGTCAGTGTCCAAAGAGTAACTAGAGCTGGGCCTTAAATACATGAAGATGACAGTCCCATAGAAAATGGAGACTGCAGTGAAGTGGGAGGCACAAGTGGACATAGCCTTCCGATATCCTGCCCTTGAGTGCAATTTCAGGACGGTAGTAAAAATGCATGTGTAGGATATTAAAATAACTAGGACGGCAAAAAAGATATTGAAGCTGGCTATATAAATAAGTACCAGCTCATTCACATGTCTGTCAGAGCAAGACACAGCTGTGACTGCTGGAATATCACAGAAAAAGTGATGGACCACACTGGACTTACAGAATGTGAGACTGAATGTGTTCCCAGTGTAGATGGAAGCATTCAGAAAGCCACAGACATAGCAGCCCACAATCAGACCCACACACATGCTTGTTGTCATGGTGGTGGTGTAATGCAGGGGCTTGCACACTGCTGCATAGCGGTCATAGGCCATCGAGGCCAGGAGGTAATTTTCTACATTGGCACAGGCAGCAAAAAAGAACATCTGAGCGGCGCACTCATTGTAGGACATGACTTTGTCTCCTGTAAGGAGCCCAGCCACAACCATGGGGGTGACAGCTGAAGAGTAACAGAAATCCACCAGAGACAGGTTACTGAGGAAATAGTACATGGGAGTGTGGAGCCGAGAGTCCAGGCGAATCAACAGGATCATCCCCAGGTTCCCAGCCAGAGTGATGATGTAGATGAGGAGGAAGGTTACAAAAAGGGGAACCTGCAGCCCTGGGTCATTGGTCAGTCCCAGCAGGATGAACTGTTTCACTTCTGACCCGTTCTCCATCAGTGATGTCTGAAAATCA
>PVLC010031858.1:0-18524 GCA_004027655.1 Graphiurus murinus | reverse complement strand
CTGTTCTGTTCCTGAAATTAGTTACTTTACTGTGAGAAGCACTGTCTGCAGTTTCTGCCTATAAAACCCCTCCCCTCCCCTTGTCCGGGGCCCATTTTCTTCTGCTCCTATGTGAGAGAGGATTTTGGGACCCAGTACTGGAATAAAAGTACCTCCTGCCTTTGCATCAAGAAGCCGGCTTCGTGACTGATTGGGGTTGTGCCTTTTCCATGGCCTGAGGAAGAAAGTCAGGCCTTTCAGCACCTAAACAAGACACTTAGCATCTTAGCAAGACCTTGTTTCAAATATCAAAAAGGCTGGGAGCCGGGTGTGGTGGTGGACACCTATAATGCCAGTTCTTGGGAGGCTGAAACAGGAAGATTGAAGGTTCAAGGACAGCCTCAGCAAGTAGTGAGACTCTCATCAAACTAACAAGACCCTGTTTCAAAATATGAAATAAGATCAGGCTAGGAGTGTAACTCGAAGGCACAATACCTCTGGGTTCAATCCCCAGTAACATACACACACACACACACACACACACACACACACAAGCACTCTCCTTTTTTTCAATTAAGGGACCCCACATTACCCAGCCAAGTCAGACCACTCTGTGAGACCCCAAGCAGACAAAAGCCAACATGGGACACAGACTCACCAACAATGACCAGGTGCCTAAAGGTCTCCAGCATCACATCATGGTACAGGATCCTCTGGCAAAGCCCAGGAGCCCCTAGTCCGCAGTGAAGTCTACAGCCACATCATTGAAGGTTATGTGGTCCTGAAATGTCACCCACAGGTCTGCTGATCATAGACTCTCATCTCTAAAAGCTCCCACCTGAGCAGAAAGAGGGGGGCGGGAAGTAGAGTAGTCAGAACGATGTGAGGATGGACTCAGATGTATAAGAAGGTGTTCCTTATAGAATTCTGGGTTCTAAGGTCTAAGGAATATACTTGAAGGGTGTGTGGGGGGGGGGGGTACTGGGGATTGAACCCAGAGACATTCTACTTCTGAGCTACACCCTCAGTCCTATTTTTTAATTCTTTATTTTGAAAAAAGGTCTCACTGTGTTGCATAGATCCTCACTAGGTATCTCAGGCTGGCCGCAAACCTGGATCCTCTTGTCTCAGCCTCTCAAGTACTGGGATTACAAGTGTACACCACCACACCTGGCCCTGAAGTTTCTTAAGGGTTCTGCATCAGTCATTCCAGAGGGGAACTCTCCAAAGCAGCAAAATGTTTATCCCACACAAATCTTTCCCATTTCTTTTTTCTTTCTGTGTGTGTGTGTGTGTTGGTAGGACTGATAGAGAGGTTTACTAGGGATTGAACCCAAGGCCATTCTACCTCTGAGCTATACCTCCAGTCCTATTTTATTTTGAAACAGGTTATCATTAAGTTCCTGAGGTCCTTGTTAAATTGCTGAGGCTGGCCACTTAAGGGCTGGGATTATAGGCATGCACCCCACCCCACCCAGATCTTGTCCATTTGTTGATCAACTAGTGATCTTCCACAAGATCAAATGTACATGATGTTGATCTACTTCAGGAGGATTTCCCTTCTTAACATGGAGACTACCAAGTATAAAATGATGATAATGTTCGCATTTGCCAGGGGGGCTCTCCTGCCTGGGTGCATGGGTGCTGCACTAAGAATGTTACCTAATGGAAACTCAGTCCTCATAAGAAGTAGTTCCTACTTCTTAAGGTCTGTTTTTTGTTCAGATAAGGAGCCTGAGTTCAGAGTTTACAAGTTTGGAATCATGTTTATGCTGGCTTCATAAATATGACTTTTGAGAAATTCCCTCTTTTAGGCAAATTATTCCAGGTGACAGAAAGACTCAAATTGTGTATTCCTCAGCCTATGGCTCTGGCCAAGGAGCAAAATAGAAGAGGAGGAAAGCCTGAGTAGTCTTGTAGCCTTTGTTTTTTATTTTATTTTATTTTTTGTTGTTGTGGTACTGGAGATTGAACCCAGGGGCATTCTTCCTCCGAGCTACACACCAGCTCTATTTTTCTTTTCTTTTTTTATTCTTTATTTTGAAACAGGGTCTCACTAAGTTGCCGAGTGCCTCATTAGGTAGTGAGGCTGGCCGCGAACCCGGATCCTCCGGTCTCAGCCTCCCAAATGCTGGAATTACAAGCGTGCACCACCACGCCCGGCTCCTTTGTAGCCTTTACATATACCAATCAAGTCAAGCCATTGACAGTCTAGTCACAAAAACCTCCCAGCAAGAAAACTCCAGATCCACATGGCGTCAGTCACCACATTTTCAAGTAGAAGTGAACAAGAGGGGCAGGGTTGTGGGCTCACAAGCTGGGAGTCATTCCCAGCATTGGGGAGGGAAGTGAGGAGCCGGAGAGGGTCTGGGCATAGCCCACCAGGAAGCGAGAAAGGGACTACTCACGTCTACCGGGCAGCCGGGAGCCCGGTGGCCATGCTCGCTTCCGTTGTCCAGGTTTACAGAAATCTGAGCTGAGAAAAGCAGTGAGAAGGTCCTGAGGTCACGGAATCCGCTACCCCGAGGCCTCTACACCGGGAGATGCCCGTGCGCGCTGGCCGCGATCTCGGCCCACTAGCTATTCACACTCCTCGTGGCTCGTGCCAGCCCATGGGATCTGCGACACCCTTGCCACCCTGACGAGCCAAGGGCCTCTCCTCTACACAGCAAGAAGGGCTCGGGCGGACAGGATGAGACCACCCCTCGGCCGGCCTGGTGTGGGCTCTGACAAGCGGGATTCCAGCAGAACCGCCCAGGGTCCCGTCCCCAGCTGGCGGTCTTTCCCGGACAGCTGAAACCGACGGGCAGCGGAAATACCAGGACCAGGAGCGCCGGCGCATCCGATGGGCCAGGATGCGGGCGGCTGGGAACTCCGGCGCATCGGTTCGCAGGAGCAGGGAGTCATTGTCCTTCTGCCCGGCTGTCAACTTGCCTACCTTCAGCGCAAACTACAGTTCCTCGAAGAAAAGACACAAACGGGCTTTGCTGAGGCTGGGTCCTCGGAGACATGTCATCTCCCAAGCAAGACCTGGTCGGCGAAGGGAAAAATGTGTCCCGGGAAAATTTGAAAGGCACCCTTGGAGAGGGCTTCCAGAACTCCGAAACCACGTGGTCGCGGACTTGGATAGTCCTGGAAGCCGGGTCATGGGAGTTCCGCCTGTGAGCATGGACACCTAAGAACCTCAAACTACGTTTCCCAGAGGGCGCCGCGGTGGGGCCCTTCCCATCGCTGTTGGAGGCCACTTCCCAGAGCGCCGCCTGCCGGGAGTTGTAGTCCGTCGTCCGGATCTCCAGTTGCACAGCGTGGCTCCGGACTACAACTCCCAGAAGGTGCCGCGGCAGCAGGAACCTTAGCCAGTGGGCGGGGCCGAGCTCAGCGGTGCCGGAGGGCAAGCGTGCCTGCCTGCCTCCTGCTGGCACAGATGCCTTCCAACAACGATATGGAAACCATCGCGGAGGGCAAGAAAGACTTATATTTAAATGTGATGTCCTCGTCTGTGTGTTTCTGTTTACCGGGTGCCGTGATTAGATGAAGGCATGCAACCATTCATAAATTATTTTATATTTACTCATTAATGTGTAGAGCTTTTTTGCCTTTTTTTTTCAACAAAATCGCAAATTACAGTGGTATAATGAAGATCCTCACAGCAACTGTGTTCTATTAACCGTACTTTAAAATTAGATAAACATGTTTGAGTCACTTTTTCTCAGTTTGTTATTATTTACACTTGTTCAAACTAGAGAACTTTCCAAACTGGAAACTAGAATTGTCAATTCTGAAAACTCTGAAAGCAAAAAAGGACTTGGACGTAGAGCCTTGGATAATCTTTTCTTGTAGAACTGTTTTCTTGAGGCTCCCCAAAGGTGATGCTTCCTTCCCACTGGAAACGTGGGTCTCAGAGCTCTGAGTCTCAGCCTAGTACTTGCACTGAGGTATTTCCCCCCCTCGTCCCATCTGCATGACTGTTTACTCCCTGCATGGTTCTGCCATCTTTCTGTACAGTGTAGATTTATAGGGTCTTTGCAGTTCTTCAGGAATTTTCAGGAAACATCATTATGGAGAATTTTGGTAAAACACAGTAGAGAGCAAAGCCTAACAAACGTCCATGTCCTCATGGCCACTCCTCCCAAGGTACTTTGTGTTGGATACATCCATGGCATACATCCAGTTTCGTTAACGGGTATCAGCTGGCAATGGGCATCAGCTGGCGGTGCCTTCCTGTGCCTAGGGGTCAGCCAGCCTATCCCCTCTGGCCAGCTTCAATTTCTTCCCCTTCGTCCCACCCTGTCCCACCCTATGAAGCCCCCTACCTGGTCTTGCAAGACCACCCCTTACCCTACCTATAAATATTGGTTGTTTCCCTTTGTACTCAGGAACAAGAAACTGAGATAAATTTACATATCATACAACTGATCCTTTTAAAGTGTGCAATTGAGTGGATTTTCGTACATTCACAGAATTGGACACCCATTGCCAAAATCAACTTATTTCATTTATTTTGGTTGGGATTGAATCAAGGAACATTCTACTTCTGAGCAACACCCATTGTGGAGAGCCATTTCGCCCAAAAGACAGTGCGTGGCGGAAGCGACTGTCTTACACAAACAATTCCTTACTAGGGCATGGCCGGGAGATCGGTGCGGAGGTGGGTCGGGCGATATGTTCCTGGCCAATTGGCTTTCAGAACAGGCCGGCTCGGGATTGGTCAGAAGCTAGTATATAAGCTAGGGGCGGAAACGCAATCGGGGCCATTTTCTCTCTGTAAGTCAACTGCCTGAGTAAAGCTTTGCATAGAAGGAACCTGTTTCTGGTGTTGTCTGCTGGTCAGACATTTGCGCGCCGCAACCCATGTGTATTTTTATTTTGAATCCAAGTTGCCGAAGCTGGCCTTGTTCCTCCTGCCTCAGACCCCAAGTACTAGGACACAGGTGTACACCACTGTGCCTGGCTGCAAAAATCAATTTAGAACCTCACCACCCCAGAAATAAGTGTTGTACCCCTTAGTTATCACTTCCAACCTCCAAACCTCCCTCTTTGTTACCCAAGAAACCGTAATTTACATTCTGTCTCTGTGGATTTCCCTATTTGGGATATTAAATATAAATTTGGGGGGGTGTTTTTTTATGATGATGGAACCCAGGGGCATTCTACCTGTGAGCTACACCCCCAGCCCTATTTTATTCTTTTATTTTGAGACAGGATTTCATTATGTTGCGGAGGGTCTCACTAAGTTGCTGAGGCTGGCCAAGAACCTGGGATCCTCTTGTCTTAGCCTCCCAAGTACTGGGATTATAGGCATGCACCACCACACCCAGCTGAAATGGACTCGTAACAATCTGTGGTATTTTGTGCCTGGCTTTCTTCTCTCACTGTAATATTTTCAAAATTCATTCATGTGGTAACACATTAATACTTCATCCTTTTCCTTTTGCTTTTTGTTTGTTTGTTTGTTTGTTTTTCTTGTTGCTAGACTGGGAATTGAACCCAGAGACATTCTAACTCCGAGCTACACACCAAGCCCAATTTTATTTCTTACTTGGAAACAGGGCCTTCCTAGGTTCCTGAGAGCCTCACTAAGTTGCCGAGGCTAGCTTCAAACCTGCGATCCTCCTGTCTCAGCGTCCATGGTACTAGGATACAAGCAGGCACCACCACTCCACTACTTCAACCTTTTCATTGCCAAATAACGTTCCTTTGATGTATATGTCACATTTTGTTTATCCATTCATTAATTAATATACATTCAGATTTTTCCCACTTTTTGGCTTATGAATGCTTCTATAAATATTCATTTACACTTCCTATGGACATATTTTCATTTATCTTATGTATATATCTAGGAGTGAAATTACTAGATCACATGGTAAGTCTACGTTTAACCTCTCAAGGATTGAAAAACAGTCTTCCATTTTATATTCCCAACGGCAGTAGAAAAGAGTTTCAATTCTATACATCCTCCCCAAGACTTGTCATTATTATTGTTGTTGTTGTTGTTATTACCTTATTGCTATTTTATAGCTTATTTGTTTGTGTATTTGTTTTTGGTACTAGGGACTGAAATCAGGCATTCTATGTCAAAGCAACACCCATATCCCCTATTTTTTATATTGATTCAGGGTCTAAGTTGCTGAGGCTAGCCTTGAACCTGGGATCCTCCTATCTCCCAAGTACTAGGATTATAGGCTATGCCACTATGCCAGTCTCCAAATTTTTAAATTGTGATCATTTTCAGCACGACATACAAAGAAAAGCAATCCATGACCATCCATAGACTCATCATCTTGATCCAACAGTCATTAGTGTCTTGTTCTGTGTGCCCCAGTTTTCTCTTGACCTGTCTTCTAAGTCTCTTAATCCACACTGCAACAACGAGCCCAAAACAGGTGGCCCTTATGTCTTCCATGAGGACAAGCTCATGAGGCTTCTGGTATGGATCTGCACAGACTCCTGCCCCGGAGCACTTCTCCCTGTCTCTCCCGCTGACCCTGGCGTCCTTGCCTTACCCAGGCCAAGGTGTTCTGCTCAGGCTTCAGCAAGATGATGTAGCACTTGGGGATGAAGATGCCACCCAGCAGCCCTGCCGTGGAGGCCAGGATGGAGAAGATCTCCACAGCCACAGTGGCTTTGCCCCGGGCACTGTGGTACAGGGGCAGGAAGGCCACCCACACACTGCAGAACAGCAGCATGCTGAAGGTGATGAACTTGGTCTCGTTGAAGGCATCGGGCAGACCCCTGGCCAGGAAGGCCACACAGAAGGTGCCCCCTGCCAGGAGGCCCAGGTAGCCCAGCACGCAGAGGAAGGCGGCACCAGAGCCCTCCTGACACTGGAGGACAATGTGGTTGGGCTCAGAGCCCATGTCCCTGTCTGGAAACGGCGGGGAGGTGCCCAGCCAGACCCCACAGAGAATGACCTGAATCAAGGAGGCGACAAGGACCACCAAGGTGGAGGTGCAGGTTCCTAGGCACACTCGGACCCTATCCCCTGGCCTGGTGACCCTGAAGGCCAAGGCTACAGTCAGGGTCTTGGCCAGGATGGAGGAGACAGCCATGGTGAACACCACAGCGAAGGTTGTCTGGCGGAGGAGGCAGGTGGCGGCGGTGGGACGGCCGAGGAAGAGCAAGGGACAGAGGGCACACAGGGACAGGGTGGCCAGGAGCATGTAACTGAGAGCTCTGTTGTTGGCCCTGACCACAGGTGTGTCCCGGTGCCTCAGGAACACCCCGAGGACCAGCGCCGCCAGGCCGGCCAGCGTGACTGCTGCCGAGGCCAGTGTAAGTCCCAGGGGCTCCTCGAAGGCCAGGAAGCTCTCTGTCCTGGGCAGGCAGTGGTCTCTGGTGTGACTCGAGTACTGTTCCTCAGGGCACTGGAGACACTGCTTCATGTCTGCGGGAGACACACAGATGGTGTCTGCAATGTGACAGTGACAACGCCAGCTCCAACGAGGGGATCCCCCTCTGCACCCAGTGCTCTTAAGACGTTTCACATTCATTAATGTAGTTGAGAATCATTCTTAAGTTACCAGTGCAGGAATGGGTGATATTAGAGACAGAGGCACAAGGAAAGTACATATTTTACACGCCATTTGTTTTTCTTTTATCTTTCTTTTTCCTTTCCTTTTCTTTTACTTTTTCTTTTTTTTTTTAATATTGGGATAGAATCCAGAACTATTCTATATCCAATCTATATTCACAATCCAGCCTTATTTTCTTTTTTTTTTTTTTAATTTGGAAACAGGGTCTTGTGATGAACCTGGTGGGTCACAACTGCAACCTTCACAGGAGGAGCGCACATGCAAGGTCAGCCTCAGCAACACAGTGAGACTCTCAACAACGTAGTGAGACCCTGTTTCAAAACAAAAAATAAAAAGGGTTGGAAGTATAATTTGGAGGTAGCATGCCTCTGGGTTGAATCCCCCATACCAAAAAAATAAAAAATAAAAATAAAAAGATGGAGGAGGGGATTAGGACACAGACACACACACCATGGAATGAACAAGCAGGCACACAAGGAGAAGGAGGCCATCCCCGTGGAGAGGAGGCCTCCATGAAAACAAGCCCTGCCCGTACCGAGAACTCAAGATTTCCAACCTCCAACACTGTAAGAAAATGATTTCCGTTGCTCAAGTTGCCCAGTTGGGGGTATTTTGCGATGACACAACCACCTGGGATGAACCTCACAGACATAATGCAGAGGAAAATGTGGAATGCAAGAGAAACTCACATGTATAGGAAAGTAAGAAATGCAAAGCCGGGATTGGTGATGCCTGCCTGTCATCCCAGTACTTGGGAGGCAGAGACAGGATCATCACAGGTTCAAGGCTAGACTTAGCAATTTAATGAGATCCTCGGCAACTCAGAAAGACCCTGTTTCAAAATAAAAAGGACTGGGGGTATAGTTCAAAGGTAGAATGCCCCTGGGTTTCATTTCTAATACTATCAACTAAAACAAACACACAGGCAAAAACCAAAAATGCCAATAGAAGCCAGAGTGGTGCTACTGGGAGTGAGCTGTAAACGGGAGCATACACGGGTTGTGGGGGACACCTCACTCTCTGATTCTAGATCAGAGGCCAGGGACACAGAGTGCTCAGGAGCTGGGAGGTCACTGGACCCACTCAGTGCTCACCCATGCATCTGTCTGTAGGCTGAAATTCAACCACTCACTACCTAAAATTGATTGTGTGTCCTGGCCAGTGAAGCCCATAGAAAACTGGATTTGGTGCAGCAGCTCTCTTGGCCGGGAATCTGAGAGGCTAGAGATTCCCAGTGAGTGGCCCCTCAGACTCTGCCTCACCCATGCTCACCTCTTTGGTCTGCAAATTGTCCCTCAGGGCAGGGTTTGCACTCAAAACAGCAGTGGGGCGCTCCCTGTTGGGGTGTCTGGCTGAACCCTGGAGCACAACTCTCACTGCAGACAGAGCTGGGCACCTGGGGAGGAGAAACAGGTGTCACCACTGACCATCCAGGGCACCATGCACATGGGGACAGTGAGCGTGTGTCACCAGCAACCAACGGGGGCACCAGAAAACTAAGGAGGATGAGGAGGTGTCACCAGTGACCATCCAGGGCACGTGGAACCTGGGGACAGAGATCAGGTGTCACCAGTAACTGGTTGGGGTACTCAGAACCTAAGGAAGGTGAATAGTTGTCAACAGTGCCTGGACAGGACACTGGGGACCTGGGGACAGAGAGCACGTGTCACAGTGACTGTCTGGGGCCTTGGGCACCTGGGGAATGTGAACAGGTCCAGTGCACAGGAGTGTGCCTTCCAGGGCACAGGTCACAGGTGTTGGCCAAGGAAGGCCAGTGTCCTTCCCACCCACAAGATGAGGCATCTTTTGAGGGAAGCGTCATCTCTGTCCCATAGAAGCCAGACTGGAGAGGCACCCATGAATGTCATGAGGTTGTGAGTGAATGAGTAAACTCCAAGAGGCTTCCTCCTGACTCAACTAGCTAGTGGTGACAAAGCTAAGAAAATAATGTGAACTAGGACCTTTGTAGTCTCTCTTGGGCGTCTTCAAGTGCACACACACACACACTTGCATTGCATATTCTGTGGTCTCCATCCACACAGAGCCTGAAAGGGATAGTTCTGCCTCCCCTCCATAACCACTCTCTGCCCCCATGGAAGCATGGAGGCAAGTGGGGTGAGAGAGCCTTCAAGAGAATTTTGGGGTGCTGGGTTCCCCTCCCTTCAGGAGGGCACAGGAAGCCCTTCCAACTGGACCCCCCTGGAGGGGACTTCTGGATCATCCTCTGAACTCGTAGCCCTGTCCCCTGGGTTTGAGGAGTCTGGGAATGGGAGCCTGGCTCCCACTCAGAAAATCCTAAGGCCAACACTGACTGGCAGTGCTGCCAAGAAGAGCTGGACAAGGCTGCAGAGGAGGGGGCCACGCAGCCCTCATGGCAGCCAGAGAGCCGGGGTGTTTTCTGTGGGGCCAGAGTAGACACAGAGACACATCCGTCCAAGACAGTAACTACACTTCTTAATAAACAAATGAATTCTCTCATATGCAGATCTAGGGAGTAATCAGGATACCAGAGGGGCTTTAGAAAATGGAGGAGAAACTGCAGTGCAGCCAGGGAGGTGGTCTAGGGAAGGTGAGAGGAGAGGGAGAGAGGATCAAGGAAGGGACCGCTTCCATTGACATCATGTACATGTGTGAGAATACCAATGTCAATCTCTATACCTTGTATGGGGGAAAGAGGAGTGGGGAGGGAGGGGAAGGAGGGGACACCAAGTGCTGTGTGCATGTATGCCACTATCACTGTGATTTACATTATAATGTGAGACTATAATGCACCAATAAAAGCATTAGAAAGTAAATAAATAAAATGAAAATGCCTGTCCTGCACTTCTCTCAGGTATTCCATGGAATCATGGCAGAGAAGTTATGGCTGCCTTCCCAGGTAAAACCTTCACCCCACCACAGAGCACATCCCTGGATACAACACAGTGAAAATACTGCAGAAGAAATTCCTCACACAGATTCCAACTCAACGTCTGTGCTCTAATTTTTTTTTTTTTTCTTTTCCAGTTCTGAGGTTGTAACCCAGGGCCTCCAGCATGCTAGGTAAGCATTCTTTCACTCAGCTACATCCCAACCCTTTTTATTTTTTAATTTATTTTATTTATTTTTGTAGTACTGGGGACTAAACCCAGAGACATTCTACATCTGAGCTACACTCCCAGCCCTACTTTTTATTTTGAAATAGGATCTCACTGAATTATGAGTAGACTCACTAAGTTGCTGAGGCAAACCACAAACCTGTGATCCTCTTGACTCAGCCTCCCAGGTACTGAGATTACAAGTGTGTGCCACCATGCCCAGCTTTATTTTTTATTTTGAGACCAGATCTCCCTAAATTTCCCAGATTGACCTCAAAATGCAATCCTTCTCTAATATCCCAAATTGCTGGGATTATAGGCATGCACCAGCTGAGTTTTTTTCTTTCTCTTTCTTTCAGTTTGTGTGTGTGTGTGTGTGTGTGTGTGTGTGTGTGTGTGTGTGTCTGTGTGTGTTGCCATACATTGAACCCAGGAGCAATATACCTTTGGGCTAAATGCCCAGTTCTTTGTAAATTATTGTTTTGAAACAGGGTCTTAGGTTGTGGAGAATCTCACTACATTGCTAAGTCTCTCTTAGAACTTGTGATCTTCATGCCATCCCCAGCCCTTTTTATTTTTTATCTGGAAACAGTGTCTCACTAGGTTACTGAGAGTCTCACTATACTGCTGGGACAAGCCTCAAAAAAGCAATCTTCCTGTCTCAGACTCCCAAGTACTGGGATGAGTTTCCCACCACTATGCCCAGCAATATTTCAATGGTAAGTAAATGCCTTCCTCCCTCAAAAAAAAAAAAAGTCTAGTGTGGCTAAGCAGCACTGTTGAATTATCTGAATTATCCCTGGCCACAACCATCTCATGCATCAATAGGGACAAGGACCCTGATCCCTGAGTGTTCCTCTGACTCTAATACTCTGGGCCTGGGGTGCTCCATGCACCCAGGTCACTCACCTGGAGATCCTCCTTCAGATGGATGCTCATTCTGCTCTCCAAATTGCCATGAGGGTCGATCGTGCCTATGGGGATCAAGCGGAATAGGCCCTCAGGAGTCTTCTGCCCTTGGAGAATGTCAAATTTTGAAACCAAATTTCCGTTGGCATCATACCTAATCTCACTTCCATCAGGGGTCTTGAAGTGCACCTTCCTGAGGGGATGAAGAAGCTGGGGAAGGAAGGGTGACTCTGTAGACTTCCAGGGCCAGTCCCTAAGGCCTGTCCTGTCACCGTGGCATCTGGGGTGGGCAGGCAAAGCTCTGGGCAGGGCTGACTTGTCCACGAGGCACATGGAACACCCAGCCCATGATATTTGCAGGATCCTATGAAAATGTTCAAACTTTAACTTCTTGTAAAATCAGAAGAAATATGGGATCTGGGGGGACATGGGGATTGAACCCAGAGGCATTCTACCTCCAAGCTATACCCCAGCTTGTTCTAATTTTTTATTTTGAAACAGGGTCTTGTTAAGTTGCTCAGGCTCTTCCTGAATTACTGAGGCTGGCCTCAAACTTGCAATCTTTCTAGGTCAGTTGTTTTCAGGTATGCATAACCATGCCTTGCAAAAAGGAAAATTTAATGAAGTAATAATTAATATATAATAATAAACCCAAGGCTGGGGATGGTGGCACATGCTTTTAATCCCAGCATTTGGGAGGCTGAGACAGGAGGATAACAGGTTTGTGGCCAGCCTCAGCTACTTAGTGAGGCCCTCCGCAACTTAGTGAGACCCTGTTTCAAATTAAGGAATAAAAAATAAGGCTGTGGGTGTAGCTCAGAGGTAGAATAACCCTGGGTTCACCACCCAGTTCTTAAAAAAATAATGAATCCAGATTATACTTGTGTGTATATATATATAACAAGTGGTTATGAATTTTTTTTTTTGGTTGAACCCAGGGACATTTTACCTCCAAGCAAAACCCCTAGCCTTTATAATTTTTTATTTTGAAATAGGATCTGGCTAAGTTACTGAGTCTACCCTTGAACCTGCAATTCTCTGTCTCAGCCTCCCAAGCCACCACACCCAGTTATGAATTTAAACACTTAATATTTTTGTCACTGGAGGAAGGAACTGGGAAGGGCACAGTGCAGCACTGCTTCCAGAGTCTCCTTTGGCTGTGACTCCTGTCCTTGGCCTACCATCACATGCAGAGAGGGGCCCAAACCACAACAGGGCTTCCAGAGACGCTACCCCTCCTCTGCCCACTGCCCCCACCCCTGTTCCTCCCTGTTCCCCCATGCACGCATACACACACACACACACACACACACACACACACACACACACACAACCAGACATGCAGATCCCTCTGCCAAATCTTCATGCTTGTTCGGCCCAAGTCATGGGCCCTTCTTGCTCTTTGATTCTTGCTCTTTGAAGGACAGGGCGAGGGGCAGGGTGTGTGTGTGTGTCTGCAATGCTGCCACTGCCTAAGCTGCATCTTTTTCTCCCTGGCAGAATCTTCCCATCCTCCAGACTGGAGCTCAGGACTCTCTTCACCACCCCTCCCCTACCACTTCCTCCACTCCTCACCACTTCACCCCCCATAGGTCTCCTTCATGGCACACACAGGAATGTTGCTGGACTGGTGTATTTTTAAATATGCCTCAAGCCAGACATGGTGGCACACACCTGTGATCCCAATACTTGGGAGGCTGAGACAGTAGGATCATAGCTTCGAGGCCAGCCTCAGGAACTTAGCAAGGCCCTCAGCACCATAGTGAGAACCTGTTTCAAAATAAATAAATGGAGGAAGGAAGGAAGGAAGGAAGGAAGGAAGGAAGGAAGGAAGGAAGGAAGGAAGGAAGGAAGGAAGGAAAGAAGGAAGGAAGGAAATAGGGATAGGGGTGTAGCTGAGAGATAGAATGTGCCGGTTTGATCCCTAGTACAAACAAACATAAAAGAAACTAATCAGGAGCGGTTTTGGCTTTCGTTTTTTATAAGAAGAGTCCCCATCTTCCAACTTGCTGGCTGTCTCAAAATACTGGATTTCTCTTTGACAGTACAGCAGGTGTGAGAGACCTGGGAGGATGATATAACAATAATGGCAGCTGGGTGTGGTGGTGCACACCTGTAACCCACTACTCAGGAGGCTCACAGAAGAACTATAAATTCAAGGCCAGCCCTAACAACTTAGTGAGGCCCTCAACAACTTAGCAAGATCCAGTTTCAAAACAAAAAATAAAATAAAAATTAAAGGGCTAGGGGTTTACCTCGGAAGAACACTCCTGGGTTCAATCCCAAGTATCTGTCTCCCCTGCCAAAAAGCCAACAACCATCGTTGCCCTTCTGATTCACACCTTGCGTGTCTTTGGTCCTTAGTAGTGCCTGGCACATGGTAGAGGCCGGGGTAATACAAATGAAGGGCATGAAAACACCCCTTCCCTGGCCCCAGCCCTCAACTGACTCCCACCAGCAGCATGTGCCCAAGAGATCCCTCTTCACCTCAGGGCCTGAATTTCACACATGCACCCTGGTAGTCCTGGGGAGAAGCCCTCTTACTGCCTCCTGTCTCCCAGTCCACCAGGAGGTGCTAACGACCTCCTGTGTTAACCACATCTCCTGTTCCCCACCCTTCCCTGAGTCACCCACTCCACACGATCCTTGCTCACCTGCCAAGGCTGCAGGTGCCGAGGGTCTGCACACATCCCGTCCCCCTGCTCACAGGCCAGCAGGTTGTGCAGGGCATGGGCGATGCTATAGACCGCCGTGTAGGCAACGTCCACTTTATTCACTTCCTGGAAAGGATATTCATCTCCTCTCAGACTTTCATTCCCTGAGCAGAACGGAACATCCCCTGCCATTGTGCTATTCTTGTGGGGCCAGGTGCACTGAAAAGTGACCTCCCAGAACTTCTCCAAGAACATGTCTTCTGGAGTCCGGCTGGGGTGCAGGCCAGCAAGGAACTCAGAGAACCCAGGCACCTGACTGTTGTGGTGCCAAAGGCCGAAGGAGCCTTGCAGGACCTGGGAGGCCCCTGGCATGGTCAGGGCAAGTGACAAGTGTAAAACGTCATTGCTGACCCACACCTGACCCAAGACACGGAGGCCCAGCAAACCCTGCAGGATTAGCAGGAAATTTGAGTTGCTCAGGAAGATCAGAACCACTGTAGCAGTGCCGCCCTGCATCTTCTGGACGATGGCTTCGATCTTCTCCAGGGACTCCTGAGAAGGGACTTGGAGCAGGAACTCGATGCAGACACCAGCCTGGCCCAGCTCCCGGGCAGCCAGAGAGCTGGCCTCCTGCCCAAAGTCATCGTCCTGGGCTAGAATGTCCACCCAGGACCATCGAAAGTGGAGCACCAGCTGGGTCACCGCATGGGAGGATGTGAGGTCACTGGGCAGGGTTCGAAGGAAGGATGGGAACTGTGTCTTGTCACTGAGGATGGGAAGTGTGGAGGAGTAACTGATCTGCCAGGGAAGGGCCGGGGCAACAGGAGAGGGGATGAGAACCAGGAGGGCACGCAGGATCACCAGGCTGAAATATGTGAAGGTGGGCACAGCAAGGACAGAGTGAGGGGGGGCAGTTCACCCGATGGCCCTGAACAGGCTTCCAGTTTTGTCATAGGAAGTCCTACATCCCACGGGCTTCCTGGTGCCGCCCAGGCCCAGGCATCTCTGATGTCCATGTGCTCCTTGTGAGGGTTTGGTACTGGTTGGGAAGGAGGTCCCAGAATCTGCACCTCTATCTCCCAGCTGATGAGGATTCTCAGTCTATACTTCTGTGGTGGTGTTGTTTCATTTTGTATTTGGAACAGGGATTGGAACCCAGGGGTGTTCCATCACTGAACAACACCCCCAACCCTTTTTATTTTTTCTTTTCAAACTGGCTGTCACTTGTTTCCCAGACTGCTCTGGAACTTGTGATCCTCCTGCCTCAGTCTCTTGAGTAGGTAGGATTACCGACATGTGTGACCATGCCTTGCTCTGTAAGCACTTTTTTTGTGTGTGTGGTGTTACTGGGGATGGAACCCAGAGGTATTATAATTCTGAGTTCTACCACCAGCCCTATTTGATTCTTTTATTTCTGAAACAGAGTCCCACTAAGTTGCTGAGGCTGGCTATGAACCTACGATTCGCCTATCTCAGATTTCTGGGATTATAAGTATGGGTCACCATGCCTGATTCAGTCTGCACTTTTGATCACTGAGGTCCTAGCCAACTATGAAACTACATAGAGAACTTTTTTTTTTTTTTTTTTTTTTGGTAATGGCAGTTGTACCCAGGGATATTTACCTCCAAGCTACAGTACAGTCCTTTTTATTTTTATTATTATTTTTTTTAAACAGGGTCTTGCTAAGCTATTGTGCATTGGCCTTGAACCTGCAATCCTCCTCCAATCCTCTCAAGTACTGGGATTACAAGAGTGTCCCACCACACCTGGATTACATAACAGTTTTACTTTTGTGGGGGAGGTTGTGGGTACTGGGGATTGAACCCAGGAGCATTCTACCTCCAAGCTACACGGATACCCATTTTTTATTTTTTTATTTTGTAACAAAGTCTCACTAAGTTGCTGAGGCTGATCTCAAACCTGCAATACTCATATCTCAGCCTCCCTAGTACTGGGATTACAGATATGCACCACCACACCTGACTATGACAGAAGTGAGGTGCCTGGTTTGGTGATGCATGCCTCCAAACTCAGCACTTGGAAGGTTGAGACAAGAGGATTACAGGTTTGACAGCAACTTAGTGAAACTTTCAGCAACCTAGCAGGACCTTGTTTCAAAACAAAACAAAACAAAAAAAAGGGCTGTGGGTATACGTTGGAGGTAGAATGCCCCTGGGATCTATCCCCAGTAACACACACACACACACACACACACACACACATTATTGACAATGCAACAGCATGGGTGAACCCTGAAGATGGCTCAATCAGAGAAGACCACCCACTGTCTGAGTACATTCACATGAATTGTCTGGAAAAGGCAATCCAGACACAGAAAGCAGGTTAGTGGTTGAATTGGGGTATGAACTGTGGATGATGGGGAGTAGCAGCTAGTGGATTTGGAGTTTCTTTCCAGGGTGGTGAACACAATCTCAAGTTAATTGTGGTAATAGTTGCACAACTTTGATCCTGTTAAATGGCACTGAATATTTGCCTTGAATGGGTGAATTGTGTGCTGTGTGAATTATGTCTCAATTCACCTGTTCAAAATATGAGTTGAAAAGGAAAGGAAGAGCTGGGTGCAGTGGTGCACACCTGTGATCCCAGCACTTGGGAGGCTGAGATAGGAGGATCATAGGTTTAAGGAGAGCCTTGGCAACTTAGTGAGACCCTCAAAAACTTAAGGAGACCCTATTTCAAAGTATAAAGGACTGAGGATATAGCTCAGTGGTAGAGAACACCTGGGTTTTATCCCCATTGAAAAGGAAGGAAAGAAGGGAGGGAGGGAAAGGCTTTGTGAAGACTCACCTGGGGGAACTTATACAGCCCCAGAAGCCGGGCCATGGCGGCAGACAGGGCTGAACGCGTGTCCCCAACCACGGCAGCCCGGGGCACACCGAGTCCACAGGTGTAGTTGGGAATGGGCTCCTCCCGCCCTGTGAGGAAGCTCATTGTCTCGTGGAGGGCCCCCTGCACCGAGTCCCCAGAGTTGCGGATGGAGAAGCCCAGTGTCAGGTTGGGCAACAGGTGGACATTCCTGTTGATCTCCTCAATGGCAAAGACAAAACCTTGGGCCACCCGGTAGCCCCACATGGATACACTGAGGGAGAGAGAAGCCCACGTTACCACTTACTCACGGGGCAGAGCAGGAGCGAACTCAGCCAATGGCTCCTAAGTACACACGTGTATGTACTCAAGAGGGACAGCGACATGCATCCCAGAAACACTTGTACTCAGAGGAGCATGAAAGCATCATTCAGCACAGCCAAAGGCAGCCAGGGGCCAGGGGATAGGAGCTGCTGGCCAAAGGGTACAACATTCAGTTAGATGAGAGGGATAAGTTTCGAGACCAACTGAACATCTGGGTGATTACACTTAATAATTCATGTATGCCGGATGTGGTGGCGCACACTTGTAATCCCAGTACATGGGAGGCCAAGACAGAAGGACAACTGGTTGGAGAATGCCCTCAGCAACATAGCAAAACTCTCAGCAACCCAAGTAGACCCTGTTTTCAAACAAGAAATGTTTTTAAAAGGACTGGGAGCCGGGCGTGGTGGCGCACGCTTGTAATCCCAGCATTCGGGAGGCTGAGACCGGAGGATCCGGGTTCGCGGCCAGCCTCAGCTACCTAGTGAGGCACTCCGCAACTCAGTGAGACTCTGATTCAAAATAAAGAATAAAAAGGGGCTGGGGGTATAGCTCGGAGGTAGAATGCCCCTGAGTTCAATCCCCAGTACCGCAAAAAAAAAAAAAAGGACTGGGTATATAGTTCAGAAGTAGAATGACCCTGGGCTCAATACCCAGTACCACTCATTAAACAAACAAACAAACAAACAAAAAAAAAAAAACTAGGGGGTAACTCTTGAAAAGATTTGTCCATTCCACATTTATTCTCTAAAAAAACCCACCTATGCCACGAGTAAGGCTCTATTCTAATCACTGCAGGTACAAAGAGAGCAAGAAATCTTTCCTAACCTGGGGCATTAACCCAGCAGGTAAAACAGAGCTACCCACATTTCAGAGTTGAGTACAAACAAGAAAGCAAAGGTGGAGACAGATATTGAGAAAGGTCCTGGGCAACAGACCTACCAGGAGGACCCTAGCCATCAGAGCACCTGCCTCAGGCTCTAGAGGGGCCCTTGGCTTTCAGGGCTCCTCGCCCCCAAACCCAGCACCCAGCACTTACCTGGAGGATGGCAGCCCAACCGGCAGAGTGGTGAAATCAAACAGGGTGACATTGTAAAAGTGAAAGATGGAGAAGCTGCCCCCCACCACCACATCCCCGGGACGGTCAAAGCGGGGGCTCTTCCCTGGCGACCGCCAGCCTATGGGCCCAGAAAGGGAGGCCCCAGAGATAGAGCCCATG
>PVLC010031857.1:0-18704 GCA_004027655.1 Graphiurus murinus | reverse complement strand
TTGTAATTCCAATACTTGGGAGGCTGAGATAGGAGGATCACAGGTCAGACATCAATCTAAGCAATTGAGAGAGACCAAGGAGAGACCAGAGAAATCCTTTTTTTCCCTCCCAGTACTGGGGATTGAACCTAGGGGCATTCTACTTCCAAGCTACAACCCCAACCCGATTTTGTTATTACAAGCGTGCGCCACCACGCCCGGCTGTTTTGTTTTTATTATTACTATTTTTGTGGTACTGAGGATTGAAATCCAGGTATGCTTTACTACTGAGCTACATGCCCAACCCATTTAATTTAATTTTTTTTTTTTTTTTTTTTTGCGGTACTAGGGATTGAACTCAGAGGCATTCTACCTCCGAGCTATACCCCCAGCCCTATTTTTTATTCTTTATTTTGAAACTGAGTCTCACTAAGTTGCGGAGTGCCTCACTAGGTAGCTGAGGCTGGCCTCGAACCCGGATCCTCCGGTCTCAGCCTCCCGAATGCTGGGATTACAAGCGTGCGCCACCACGCCCGGCCCATTTAATTTAATTTTTAATTTTATTTTATTTGGTGGTATTAGAGATTGAACCCAGGGGCACTCTACCTCTGAACTATTCTTCCAGGCACGTGTGTGTGTGTGTTACTGGGGATCAATCCAAAATTGATCAATCCAGAATGCCTAAAGGCATTCTGTCTCTGAGCTATATCCCCAGCCCTATTTTATTTTTATTAACCTGTTTTTTTTTTTTTTTTGGCGGTACTGGGGATTGAACCCAGGGGCATTCTACCTATTAGCTACACCCCTAGCCCTATTTTTTGTTCTTTATTTTGAAACAAGGTCACACTAAGTTGCGGAGGGCCTCACTAAGTAGCTGAGACTGGCCGAGAACCTGCGATCCTCCTGTCTCAGCCTCCCAAGTACTGGGATTACAAGCGTGCGCCACCATGCCTGGCAACCTATTTGTTTTGAAATGGGGTCTCACTAAGTTATGGGGGGCCTTGCTAAGTTGCTGAGGTTGGCCATGAACCTGAGATCCTCCTGTCTCAGTTTCCCAAGTACTAGGATTATAGGTGTAGGCCACCATACTGGCTTTATTTTTTATTTTGAGACAGGGCCTCTCGTCATTGCCATGCATTGGCCTTGAACCTATAATCCTTACAAGTAGTGAGATTACAAGCATGTGCCACTACATCCAGCTTCATAGGATGATTTTAGTGCAATATATAAGGTATATATATAAATTTTTGGTGCTGAGGATTGAGCCCAGGGGCATTCTACCTCCAAGCTACACCCCTAGCCCTATTTTATTTATTTATTTAGTTTTGCAGTACTAGGGATTGAACTCAGGGGCGTTCTACCTCCAAGCTATACCCCCAGCCCTATTTTTTATTCTTTTATTTTGAAACAGGGTCTCACTAAGTTGTGGAGTGCCTCACTAGATAGCTGAGGCTGGCCTCGAACCTGGATCCTCTGGTCTTAGCCTCCCAAATGCTGGGATTACAAGTGTGGGCCACCATGCCCGGCCCCTATTTTATTTTTTATTTTGAAACAGTGTCTCACTAAGTTGTAGAGGGCCTCACTTAAGTGGCTGAGACTGGCTGCCCACCTGCAGTCCTCAAGTGGCTGAGACTGGCTGCCCACTTGCAGTCCTCCTGTTTCAGCTTCCCAAGTACTGGGATTACAATGTGTGGCTCATAATGTATACTTATGATGCATTGTTTAAAAATATCACCAACACAAGATTGTCATAGTATTTGGATTTTAGACATATGAATCTGAATGTGTGAATTTTTTATCTTTAACTAATGTGATACATTTCTTTCTGTGTTTTTCAAGACATTCTATGTCTTAGGCTAACTTAGGTGTTAATCTCATGCTTTGCTTAGTTGCTTCTTCAAGGAAAAGGTATGTAGTAAGATTTACAGTTGCAAAACCTGGCGGCTTTGATGGGTCACACAATTTTGATGAGTTGGGATGCCTTAATGTTTTTTGTATATTCAACAACTATTGAGTGCCTGCAATATGCGAGGTATTGTGCAGGGTGTTAAGGATGAGACCTCAGCATAGTGTATCTGAGCCTGTGCTATGAGAGACTGTGACAAGGTGCTGTGGGAGCACATGATTTGTTACATATTAATTCTTGGTTTCTTTCTTTTTTGTGAGTGTAGTACTGGGGATTGAACCCGGGACATTCTACCTCTGAGTCATACCCCCCAGTCGTATTTTCTTTCTTTTTTTTTTTTGTAGTACTGGGGATGGAACTCAGGGGCATTCTGCCTCTGAGCTATGCCCCCAGCCCTATTTTTTATTCTTTATTTTGAAACAGGGTCTCCCTAAGTTGTGGAGGGCCTCACTAGGTAGCTGAGGCTGGCCACAAACCCAGATCCTCTGGTCTCAGCCTCCCAAATGCTGGGATTACAAGCGTGCGCCACCACTCCCGGTTTGTATTTTATTTCTTACTTTGAAACAGGGTCTCACTAAGTTACTGAGGGCTTTGCTAAGGTGCTGAGGCTGGCCTTGAACCTGTGATCATCCTGCTTCAGCCTCCCAACTACTGGGATTACAAGCGCTCACACCATGCCTGGCAGTTCTTGGTTTCTTTGGCCATTTTAATTAATTAACTCTTGGTGGCACTTTGAAGTGGTTATACTCTTGAGTGTTACATATTGAAGTTATGTATACAGATAAAAATTTTCTGACCCATGTGAAGTAACTTCAGATAGAAATGAACAGTATATTAGAGTAGTTGATCAGTCCTGGGTTCAATTGATTACTTATTGATGACCTTTGATGTGTCTTTTAATTTGGTGATTCAGCAAAAAGGCTCATGTCCAAATGGTTTTCTTCTGAGTAAGGTAGTAAGTTGTTTGCATTCAGATTGTATACAGTTTAAACTCCTTTGTCTTTGTTGTTAGGTTGTTTTCCTTTGCTTCAATTTCCAGGTTCCTGATGGTTATATCCAAGTACTTTGGTGGAGTAGGGCATAAGTTATGGGGAGGTCTGATATTCTGAATTTTGCTGCCTAGACCCAATTTATTTTTTTATTTTTTTATTTTTTTTTGCGGTACTGGGGATTGAACTCAGGGGCATTCTACCTCCGAGCTATACCCCCAGCCCTATTTTTTATTCTTTTTATTTTGAAACTGGGTCTCGCTAAGTTGGGGAGTGCCTCACTAGGTAGCTGAGGCTGGCCTTGAACCCGGATCCTCTGGTCTCAGCCTCCCGAGTGCTGGGATTACAAGCGTGTGCCACCAAGCCCGGCCCTAGACTCAATTTAAAAGAATGTAACTAAGGTGTTAGAAAACTTAAATGCAGTAACCTATTTATTAGGAAATGCTTTCTATCCTTAACATAAAGAAAAAGAAGTTCTCTGTGGCAAGGAAGTAGTAGTTCATCTATATCCACTTTTTTTTTTTTTTTGCGGTACTGGGTATTGAACTTGGAATTCTACCTCCAAGCTACACTCCCAGCCCTATCTTATTTTTGATTTTGAAACAGTCTCACTAAGTTGAGGCTGCCCAAGAACCTGCAGCCCTCCTGTCTCAGCCTCCCCCCACCCCCCAAAAAAAGACTATCAGGAGAGTATTTTCCATAGCAAAGAAACTTGGGGGAAAAAATCCATTTTGTGCACCTTACCTATGAGACATTGTACATCTTAGTCCATTGATTTGAAATGAAAGTGGGAAGGGCCAGTGGTACTGGGGGCAAAGGGTTCTGTTGGAGAAACTCCTTTGTTGGTTTTTTTTTTTTTTTTTTTTTTTTTCGGTACTAGGGATGGAACCAGGGGCATTCTACCTCCGAGCTACACCCCCAACCCTATTTTTTATTCTTTATTTTGAAACAGGGTCTCACTAAGTTGCAGAGTGCCTCACTAGGTAGCTGAGGCTGGCTGTGAACCTGGCTCCGCCGGTCTCAGCCTCCCAAATGCTGGAATTACAAGTGTGCGCCACCTTGCCTGGCCCTTTGTTGGTTTTGAATCCTTTGTTAGGGGTCATAATTTCCCAGTGAGGATATCATTGTTGATGACAGCTTTCAGTTTGCTGTTTTTGTGGTACTGGGGAGCTTTCAGTTTTGCTAAGATCTAAAGAGGTTTCAGGCCTTGCTGTTCTACATAGGAGAGCAGAGAGATTTGCCTGTGATGGTGCCATCTAGTGGGACTCGTGTAGGCTCTGGGCTGTCTCTTGGATTTCTCCTATTCATAACATTTTCAATACTTTTTGATGTCCATAGAAGGAAGAAAGTCAGTGCCTCTGTGGATTCTTTCCTAGTGGACAAGAGTGTTATAAGTAGCTGCATTCTTTGAACTTCCTGGTTATTATAGATCTTCTGTCATACTGCTTCAAGTTTTTTACACTTACAAATTGATATACTTTATAAAAAACTTAGGCTAAGCCAGGCGTGGTGGCACACGCTTTTAATCCCAGCATTTGGGAAGCTGAGACTGGAGGATCCAGGTTCGCGGCCAGCCTCAGATACCTAGTGAGGCCCTCCGCAACTTAGTGAGACCCTGTTTCAAAATAAAGAATAAAAAAATAGGGCTGGGGGTATAGCTCGGAGGTAGATTGCCCCTGAGTTCAATCCCCAGTACCGCAAAAAAAAAACCAAAAAAAACTTAGGCTAAAATAAAATGGGAAAACTTATTACTTGCATTTAAATTGCATACTGCTTATAATTCAGTTTTTGTTTGCACGTTTTACATTTTGCATAGTCCGTTTATATGCATTCAGTTTCTTTTTATATTACCATATTTATTTCATAATAACTGGTAAGCCAAAAGTCATTTGTGTGGGGCTAAGGATGCGTTACGTGGTTTTGTTTAAAAGATGTTAAAAAAAATTGATTTTTTTTTTTTGTCATTTGTGGTTGAGGATAGAGGAAAGAATCCTGATGTGCCCTGAGAAACTTATAGTAGGTTTTCCTCCTAGTCTAGCTGGCAATTTTTAGGAGTTTTGAGGTGATTAGGTTAAATGGGCTGTGAACTTCATTTCTTATTGACATGATGTATGCTTGTTTGTTTTGTTTTTTGGTGGTACTGGGTATTGAACCCAGGAGCATTCTACCTCTAAGCAACCCACCCCTGCCCCATCTTATTCTTTTATTTGAAACCAAGTCTCACTAAGGTGCTGATGCTGACTGTAAACCTGCAATCCACCTGTCTCAGCCTCCCAAGTATACACATACAAAAGTACAGGTAGTCTCTTTGATTCTTAAGGCTAAAGTATATGGAATTCCAACTTGACATGCACTGTTACCTGTAACTAGCTGAATATTAAAACTAATACAGGAGCAAATATTACAGTGCTTACTATGTGTTGAGTACTATCCTAGCCTCCTGAGTAGTTGGGATTACAGGTGTGCAACATCATGCCTGATTGCAGGTGTGCAACATCACACCTAGCTAGATTTTTTATAACAGGGATATTGGTCAACAGACCTATACTTAATCAACTCACTAGATTAGCAGACATTCTCTATTCTCTCCTTATAAGCTATACTGACTGATGCCTACTGCATTGTTCTTACCAGTTGACTTATAAACTTGTCAAAGATGACTTTATTGCATTTGTATGGTAATTATATAATTTATAAAGTTGCATAAACCAATGAAATATTACAAAGTGAAAGAGTTCTTATTTTTCTTTTAAAGTAAGTTAATTGTCCTTAAAAAACCAAATATAATGTGTCAATAAGGAGATCTGTACAAATTTACACGTGTGTATATTATATGATTTTGGTGCTGGGGTTGAATCCAGGGCATGTGCTCTACCCGAAGCTATACTCCTAGCACTTAGTTGTTGTTGTTTTTGTGTGTGTGTGGTACTGGGGATGGAGCCCAGGGGCCTTCTACCTCTGGGCTACACCCCCAGACCTGTTTTATTTTTTAATATTTTTGTGAATCTGGGGATTGAATCCAGAGGCATTCTACCTCTGGGCTATGCCCCCAGTCCTATTTTTTATTCTTTATTTTGAAACAGTGTCTCACTTAAGTTGTCAAGGCCTCTAAGTAACTGAGGCTGGCTTTGAACCTGGATCCTCCAGTCTCAGCCTCCCAAGTACTGGGATTACAAGCGTGTGCCACCATGCCTGGCTTAAATTTTTAATTTTTAAAAATCCAGGGAGCCACGTGTGGTGACGCATGCTTGTAATCTCAGTACTTGGGAGGCTGAGACAGGAGGATCTCAAGTTCTTGGCCAGCCTCAGCTACTTAGTGAGGCTCTCTGCAATTTATTGAGAGGTAGAATGGAGTTAACATTGGAGGTAGAATGCCCCTGGGTTCCATCCCCAGTACCACCAAAGAAAAAGTCCAGGAGATGCTGGGTATAGTGGTATAGTGGTGTTCGCCTATAATCCCAGTACTTGGGAGACCGAGATGGGAGGATGACTGGTTCTAGGGTAGAGCATGATAATTTAGCAAGATGCTGTTTCAAAATAGAAAATAAAACAAGACTGGAGGTATAGCTCAGAAGTAGAATGCCCCTAGGTTTAATCCCCAGTACCATTGACAAAAAAGCAAAGTCCAGGAGAGGTTGGCACATGCCTGTAATCCCAGTTACTCAGGGGGTTGAAGTAGGAAAATAGCAATTACTGACCAGCCTGGGCAATTAGTGAGACCGTGTCTCAATAAAAAGGATCAGGGATATAGCTCAGTGGTAAAACATCTCAATGCCTAGTAGTATAGTAGTACCAAAAAAAAAAAAAAAAAAAGAAAAGCCAGGTGTAGTGTACATTTGTAATCCTAATACGTGGAAAGCTATGACAGGAGGATTGCAGGTTCAAAAAAAAAAAAAAAATAGGTCTCGGGGATGTAGCCCAGAGGTAAAAGGCCCCTGTGTTCCATCACCAAAAAAAAAACCAGGAGAGTTTATTTTCAGTGACATCTAGGAAAGATATAGTTTAGTTTGTCTCCTCCTTTCTTTCTCTAGGTCTCTAATTGTCAAGTCCCTCCTCATGGTTGCTTTTTTTTAGTCCTGACTACTACTAGGTGTGATGGGGATAGTTTACAATCTACTTCGTAGTATGTTAGCCATAACTAAACACTTTTTTTTTTCCCCTTTGTGGAACTGGGGATTGTGCACAGGGACATTCTACCTCCAACTACACCCTCAAACTTTTAGTTTGGAAACTGGGTCTTCCTAGGTTGCTGAGAGTCTCCCTACATTGCCGAGATTGGTCTTGAACCTGTGATCCTTCTGTCTTAGCCTCTCAAGTACTGGGATCACAGGTGTGTATTACCACACCTGGCTGCTAAACACTCTTGGCTGCTATTCTTTTACCTTTTACACTGGAAATGCCCTGTTTGCTGAATTAGAGAGTTGGCTCTTTTTAGTCCTGAGGATTCCTTTCTTAAACTTAGGCACATTTCTTTTATCATTCCTCGAGTACTTGGTCACTTAGACCTGCAGAAGGTTCATGTTCCCAACTGTGTTCTGTTTGGTTCATTTGGGAGTAGCCTTTTGGCACAGTGTGGAGCCAGAGCTTCTGTTGTAGTAGTGTTTGAACTGGTGGCTGCCTGTAATTGGTCAGTTTTTTTGACCTGATATAAACTTTCATGGGACATTTTGTTTTATAATTTGACTATTCTGCTTCCACCCCTGTAATGGGTTTGGAACATAGAGCTTTTCACATGTTAGGCAAGTGCTGTATTACTGAGCTGCATCCCTAGCCCTTTTTTTTTTTTTTTCCGGTACTGGGGATTGAACTCAGGGGCATTCTACCTCTGAGCTAAACCCCCAGCCCTATTTTTTATTCTTTATTTATTTATTTTTTATTCTTTATTTTGAAACAGGGTCTCACTAAGTTACGGAGTGCCTCACTAGGTAGCTGAGGCTGGCCGCAAACCTGGATCCTCTGGTCTCAGCCTCCCAAATGCTGGGATTACAAGCGTGCGCCACCACGCCCCGCTCCTAGCCCTTTTTTAAATTTTATTTTCAGTGTCTTCTAAGTAGCCTATCCAGGCCTTGAATTTGCAATCATCCTGCCTCAGCCTCCCAAGTAGCTGAGATTACAAGTGCATTACCACACTCTTCGATAAACTGACTATTCTCACTTTTTCCCAAGTAGAGCAATTTGCAGGGTCTGAAGCACAAGTAAAACTTTGCTTGCCAGGGGTCTCATGAGTAATTCATGCTCTTTGCTTTCTTTCCACTCTCAGTACAGTAGTTTCCCCCCACTCCCCATCAGTGATTTTATTTTCTGCAATTTTAGTTACTCTTGTTCAATCACTGTCTGAAAATATTAAAGGAAAAATTTCAGAAATAATCAGGTGGTTTTTTTTTTTTTTTTTTTTGCAGTACTGGGGATTGAACCCAGGGGCATTCTACCTCTGAGCTATACCCCCAGCCCTATTTTTTATTCTTTATTTTGAAACAGGGTCTCACTAAGTTGTGGAGTGTCTCACTAGGTAGCTGAGGCTGGCCGCGAACCCGGATCCTCCAGTTTCAGCCTCCCAAATGCTGGGATTACAAGCGTGCGCCACCACGCCCAGCTATAATCAGTTCATACATTGTTTTTCTTTGTTTGTTGTTTGGTTTGCTCTGTAGTACTGGGGATTGAACCCAAGGCCTGCACCAATGCTAGGCAGTACTTTTGTGCTTAGTTACATCCACAGCCTTTTCTAAATTTATTTTGACACAGGGCCTCTCTAAATTGCCCATACTGCCATGCTGGCCTCCAACTTTGGATCCTCCTGCCACAGCTTGCTGAATAGCTAGGATTCAAGCATGTACCTCCTTGCCCCTTCAATTTCTAAGTTTTAAATGGAATGCTGTTGGAGTCCCATGATGAGGTCTTGCCCCTTCCTGCTCCATCCTGTCCTGGCTCTATTCTGCTCCTTATTAATTGGAGAATTTTCACTTTTACTTAAAGGATGTACTTTAAGGCTCTTTTTTGGCATATGTAAATTACCAGGCTGGCCTTGATCCTTTTGCCTCAGCCTCTAATGTAGCTGAGATTACAGATGTGCACCACCACGCCCAGCTAAAAATCCAGTAGTTCTATTTAAACATTAATGCTATTAGAATAAGTAAAATTGCCGGGCGTGGTGGCGCACGCTTGTAATCCCAGCATTCGGGAGGCTGAGACCGGAGGATCCGGGTTTGCGGCCAGCCTCAGCTACCTAGTGAGGCACTCCGCAACTTAGTGAGACTCGGTTTCAAAATAAAGAATAAAAAATAGGGCTGGGGGTATAGCTCGGAGGTAGAATGCCCCTGAGTTCAATCCTCAGTACCGCAAAAAAAAAAAAAAAAAAAAAAGAATAAGTAAAATTAAAATCTCAAGAACAAAGGCTGTTAAAATGTAAACCTTGACCCAGGCATGGTGGTGCACACCTGTAATCCCAGTACTTCAGAGGCTGAGACAGGAGGATCGAAGGTTTGAGGACAGCCTCAGCAAGTAGTGAGACTCTAATCAACCTCTTGAGACCCTGTTTCAAAATAGCTGAGGTAGAATGCCACCAAACCTGGCTTCCAAAATATTATTATTAATAGGTCAAAAATGTTTGTACAGATTGGCTTAGTTCTGAAAACGAGTGAAAAAGCTTAGGACCAGCCAGATGTGGTGGCGCATGCTTGTAATACCAGTACTTGGGAGGCTGAGACCGGAGGATCCGGGTTCATGGCCAGCCTCCGATACTTAGGCCCTCTGCAACTTAGTGAGACCCTGTTTAAAAAAAAAAAAGAATAAAAATAGGGCTGGGGAGGTGGGGTGTAGCTTGGAAGTAGAATGCCCCTGAGTTCAATCCCCAGTACCGCAGGGAAAAAAAAAAAAAAAGTTTAAACCTAGGTCAGAGGTTCTTTTTTTTTTTTTTTTTTTTTTGCGGTACTGGGGATTGAACCCAGGGGAATTCTACCTCCGAGCCACACCCCCAGATCCTCAGGTCTCAGCCTCCCAGGTACTGGGATTACAAGCGTGTGCCACCATGCCCGGCAAAGGTTTTCTTTTAAGTAATTTATCATTATATTATCATTATTGTTATTGGAAATTGAAATCAGGGACACTGTACCACTGAGTTACATTTTAGTCCTGTTTATTTATTTTTTTGTGGTACTGGGAATTGAACCCAGGGACATTCTACCTCTGAGCTACATCCCCAGTCCTATTTTATCTTATTTATTTATTTATTTATTTATTTTATTTTATTTTACGAGAATGGAACCTTAGGGTCATTCTAATACCTTTTAGCTACACCCCCAGCTCTATTTTTTAATATTTTTATTTTGAAATAAGGTCTCACTAAGTTCTGGAGGGCCTTACTAATAAATTGCTGAGGCTGGCTGTACACCTGTGATCTTCCTTTCTTAGCCTCCCAAGTACTGGGATTACAAGTATGTGCCTCCACACCCGGACTCTTGCTAAGTTGCCCAAGCTGGCCTCAAATTTGCTATCCTCTTGCCTCACACTCCTGAGTAGCTGCGATTGCAAGTATGTACCAGTACACCTGGCAAAGAATTAATCTTAGCCGGGTGTGGTGGTGCACGCTTGTAATCCCAGCATTCGGAAGGCTGAGACCAGAGGATCGGGGTTTGCAGCCAGCCTCAGCTACCTAGTGAGGCACTCCGCAACTTAGACCCTGTTTCAAAATAAAGAATAAAAAATAGGGCTGGGGGTTTAGCTCAGAGGTAGAATGCCCCTGGGTACAGTCCCCAGGACCGCAAAACAAACAAAAACAAAAAAAAGAATTAATTTTTATTATTTAATATATTCATATGGTACAAAATTCAGAAGACTTCAAAGCTACATACTGGAACATCTCTTCTGTTTTTCCCTTATCCATCTGTTTTCTTTCCCTGAAGACAGTTCTTATTAGTAGTTTCTTTTTTGTGTGTGTGTGTGGTACTGGGGATTAAACTCAGGGTCTTTCTACCTCCGAGCTACACCCTCAGCCCTATTTTATCTTTATTTTGAAACAGGGCTTCACTGTTGATGAAAGTCTGACTACTTCCTGAGGCTGTCCTCTAACTTCAGTCCTCCTGTCTCAGCCTCACAGTTACTGGGATTATAAGCGTGCACCTGGTGTCACCTGAAATATTTTAGAAATTGTTTTATATTAGTATATCTAGAGCTTCTTGTTCTTTTTTCCAATATTTCTTATTATTTCATTATATACTGAACCATTATTTAGTCATTCTCCTATTGATGATACTTAAATAAATATGCAGTAGTATTTTGTTGATGTAAGCAATACTATAGTCTATCCATGTATATAATGTCACACTAGTGACATTAGTGTCATTTCACACACATTCAACTATGTTTATAGGAGAAATCCCTAGAAGTGGAGTTGTTGAGTCAAAGGATATGAACATTTGTAATTTACTTGATATACCCATATTTCTCTACATAGATAGGACAATATGTATTCTTCCTTGAGTAAATGAGAATGTTTGTTTCCCCATAGTAACTATGGCAGTGGAGTCTATAGACAGACATCAGAATCTGAAAATTTGTATATTTGTACGGATGTATACTTTTCTCAATTTTTTTTTCTTTTTTTTTGTACTGGGAATTGAACCGGGGCATTCTACCTTCAAGCTATACCTCCAGCCCTATTTTTTATTTTTATTCGTTAAGTAGCTGAGGCTGGCCTCAACCCTGCGATCCTCCTGTCTCAGCCTCCCAAGTACTGGGATTACAAGTGTGCACCACCGCCGGGCGTGGTGGCGCATGCTTGTAATCCCAGCATTCTGGAGGCTGAGACCGGAGGATCCGGGTTCGCGGCCAGCCTCAACTACCTAGTAAGGCACTCTGCAACTTAGTGAGACTCGGTTTCAAAATAAAGAATAAAAAATAGGGCTGGAGGCATAGCTCGGAGGTAGAATGCCCCTGAGTTCAATCCCCAGTACCGCAAAAAAAAAAAAACAAGTGTGCACCACCATGCCCAGCTTGTATGGATGTATATTTTTCTGTGGAGAGAGCCCACAGTTTTCATTGTATTCTTTAAAAGTTCTCTGCATCAAAGTAGGTTTGATGGCATTTACCCTGAATTAGAATGCATTGCCTTTTACAGCATTTTTCTTTTATAGGGAGTATTTGAGCTGAAGCTATGTAGGTAATTAGTAGAGATTTATCTAGAGTCCTTGTAGCCGGGCGTGGTAGCGCACGCTTGTAATCCCAGCTGAGACTAGAGGATCAGGGTTCGCAGCCAGCCTCAGCTACCTAGTGAGGCACTCCGCAACTTAGACTCAGTTTCAAAATAAAGAATAAAAAATAGGGCTGGGGGTATAGCTCGGAGGTAGAATGCCCCTGAGTTCAATCCCCAGTACCGCAAAAAAAAAAAAAAAAAATATATATAGAGTCCTTGTATAGGAGACTGAAGTGAATCTGATGCTTGAACTTTCACTGTTCTTTTCTTCCTGGGAGGACTTATTTAAAAAGGCCTTTTTTCTATTTAACTGAGTTTATTAGGCAATATTTTATTTCCCAAATTTTATTTTATTTACTTATTTATTTTGAAATGGGGGCTTGCTGTGTTACCCAGACTTGCTTTGATACTTCTGGGTTCAGCTGATCCTCTTGCCTCAGCCTCTGGAGTAGTTGGAGCTACAGGTATATGCACCACCATGCCTGACTTCATTTCCTCAATTTCATTGATTAGAGCTTTAGAGTCATGTGAGGTGACTTTTACTACAAGGAGTAAAATTTTAGCCAAATCAAGGAAATCTGACATTTTTGTATGTGTGGTCGATAGTGTTATATAAAACCTTATCTTTTAGAAATACTGTTTTATGGCTGGGCATGGTGGCAGGCATGCTTGTAATCCCAGTACTCTGGAGGCTAAGACAGGAGGATCACTGGTTGGTGGTCTGCCTCAGCAACTTGTGAGGCCCTCCGCAACATAGTGAAACTCTGTTTCAAAATAAAGAATAAAAAACAAGGTTGGGGGTGGAGGTCAGAGGTAAAATGCCCATGGGTTCAATCCCCAGTAACACACACACATACACACACACACACAATTTTATACCGGGCGTGGTGTTACACACAGGTAATCTCAGTACTTGGGTGGCTGAGACAGGAGGATTGCAGGTTCAAGGACAGCCTTAGCTAGTAGTGAGACTCTAGTGAGACCCTGTTTTCAAATAAGAAATAAAATTGGGCTGGGGGTATAGCTCTGAGGTAGAATACCTCTAGGTTCAATCCCCAGGACCCCCCCCCCCCAGACACACAAACACTATTTTATTACTTTGGAAGAGGATTTTTCTAAAGTAGTTGGGATATTTCCCACAGGGAAGAATAAGGTGGACCTGTATATGTTATGCTAGACACGGGAACAAAAATGAAAAGGTCTGATATTGTGATTATCTGTTTCTTTAACCTTTTACTAGCACTTTATTTATTTATTTACGGTGCTAGGGATTGAATCCAGGGTCATTCTACCTCCAAGCTACACCTCCAGCCCCATTTTATTTTTATTTTGAAACAAGGTCTTGCTAGGTTAATGGAGTCTCACTACTTGTTGAGGCTGTCCTTGAATCTACAATCCTTCTGTCTCAGCCTCCCAAGTTACTGGGATTACAGGTGAGCGCCACCACATAAGGAAGTTGAAATCATTACATCCGCTTGACCAGACCTGGAAGATCTATTTATTGTACAGAATTATTGGTTGTAGGTAATTTCTTTTAACAAATTCTCTAAAATTTTATTTATTTCTGAGATGGACAAAACTCTTACTATGAGCCATCCTTAAAGAAATTTTTAGAGTGAGCTTTTACTATAACAGGATTTTGCTTTTCCTAAAATCTTTGATTAACATGAATTTCTGCTGGGTGTGGTGGTGCAAGCCTGTAATCCCTGTACTTGGGAGGCCGAGACAGGAGGATCGCAGGTTCGAGGACAGCCTTAGCAAGTAATGAGACTCTCATCAACCTAGCGAGACCGTTTCCAAATAAGAAATAAAGTCGGACTGGGGGTGTAGCTCGAAGGTAGAATGCCTTTGGGTCCAACCCCCAGTACCACAAAAACAAAACAACAACAAAAAAACCCCCATGAATTTCTAAGATCCAGTCTGGTTTTTTGTTTTCCAGGACTGGGGATTAAACTTAGGGTCACTTTACCACTGAGCTATATACCCTCAGCCTTTTTTAATTTTTTATTTTGAGACAGGGTTCACAAACTCACAAAGGTTGGCCTCGAACTTGCTATCCTTCCCTCAGCCTTATGACAAAAACATTAGGGAAAAAAGAAAATAGTAATTCACAAAAATCGTTAACAATATATTAGCAAATTGAGTTTAGCAGTATATAAAAAGGATAATCATCATGACCAATTTGGTTTTATCCTAGTTTCAGGGTTAATTTAACATTAGAAGTCAATGTAATTCACTGTATTAATAGAATAAAGGAGGAAAGCTAAGTGACCTTGTAATAGATACATAAAAAGCATTTGACATACTTTAACATGAATTCTTGATAAAAGTTGTCAGCTAACTAGGGATAAAAGGGAACTTCCAGCCGGGCGTATGCTTGTAATCCCAGCATTTGGGAGGCAGAGACCAGAGGATCCAGGTTCTCGGCTAGCCTCAGCTACCTAGTGAGGCACTCTGCAACTTAGTGAGACCTGGTTTCAAAATAAAGAATAAAAAATAGGGCTGGAGATGTAGCTCAGTGGTAGAATGCCCCTGAGTTCAATCCCCAGTACTGCAAAAAAAAAAAAAAAAAAAAAAGGAACTCCCTAGCCGGGCGTGGTGGCAAACACTTGTAATTCCAGTACTTGGGAGGGTGAGACCGGAGGATCCAGGTTCGAGGCCAGCCTCAGCTACTACTTAGTGAGGCTCTACGCAACTTAGTGAGACCCTGTTTCAAAATAAAGAATAAAAAGTAGGACTGGGTGTATAGCTCTGAGGTAGAATGCCGATGGGTTCCATCCCCAGTACTGCAAAAAAAAAGGGAACTCCCTTAATCTGATAAAAGGAAATGTATGGAAAGCCTGCAATTAACATCATACTTAGGGTGAAAGATTGAATGCATTCTGCCTAATGTCCAGAGCAAGTCAGAGTATTTGTCCTCCTGACTTCTTATTTTGTTTTTGTTTTTTTTGCAGTACTGGGGATTGAACTCGGGTATTCTACCTCTGAGCTACACCCCCAGTTCTATTTTTATTCTTTATTATGAAACAGGGTCTCACTAAATTGAGGAAGGCCTCATTAAGTAGCTGAGGCTGACCATGAACCTGTGATCCTGATGCTCCTGTCTCAGCCTCCCAAATACTAGGATTACAAGTGTGCGCCACCATGCCTGGCTCCTCCCAACTTCTGTTCAACATGTTCTGATAGTTCTAGTCAGTACCATAAGGCAAGTAAAAGGAAATACGTTCATAGATTAGAAAGCAAAAGTAAAAGTATGTTTATTTTTTAGATGTGTTAATAGATGACATGACATGATTGTGCTCATAGAAAGTCTTAAATAAGCTGTAAAAATAAGTTTAGCTAGGATATAAGCTCGGTTTAGAAAAACCAGTCATATTTCTTACACTGGTAGTGACCAGTTGACAACTGAAGATTGGAGGAGGTGGGGTACTGAGGATTCAACCAAGGGCACTGAGCTACATCCCCAGCCCTTTTTCTTTTTTTTTTTTTTTTGTGGTACTGGGGATTGAACTCAGAGGCATTCTACCTCCGAGCTACACCCCCAGCCCTATTTTTTATTCTTTATTTTGAGACCGGGTCTCACTAAGTTGCGGAGTACCTCACTAGGTAGCTGAGGCTGGCCGCGAACCCGGATCCTCCGGTCTCAGCCTCCCGAATGCTGAGATTACAAGCGTGCGCCACCACGCCCGGCCCCAGCCCTTTTTTATTTTGAGACAGGTCTTGCTAAATTGCTTAGGCTGGCCTCCAGCCTTAGCCTCCAGAGTTGCTGGGATTATAGATGTGCACCACCAGTGCTGGTGACAACTGAAATTAAAAAGAATATCATGTACAATAGCATCAAATAGTATACAATATAAAAGTATTCTCCATGAACACAGTGTGAGAATATTTTTTGTTCCTTAAAGAAGTTATCTTGTATTCCCATTTCATTTTTTTTTTTTTTCTTTTCTTCTCAGTACTGGGGATTGAGCCCAGGAGCATTCTACCTCTGAGCTATACCCCTAGCCCTATATTCTAATCTTTATTTTTTATTTTATTTTATTTTTTTGTGGTACTGGGGATTGAACCCAGGGGCATTCTACCTCCGAGCTACACCCCCAGCCCTATTTTTTATTCTTTATTTTGAAATCGGGTCTCACTAAGTTGTGGAGTGCCTCACTAGGTAGCTGAGGCTGCCTGTGAACCCGGAGCGGTCTCAGCCTCCCAAATGCTGGGATTACAAGCTTGTGCCACCACGCCAGGCTTTCTAATCTTTATTTTGAAACAGAGTCTCACTAAGTTGCAGAGGGCTTCACTAAATTGCTGAGGCTGGCCATGAACTTTTGATCTTCCTTTCTCAGCCTCTCAAGTACTGAGATTACAAGTGTGCACCATCATGCCGGGCTCTGAATTAGGATTTTTGATTTAGGTTACTGATTCAAAACCTTTATTTTTTAGTCAGTTAGAGAGGGGCAGGGGGGAGAGAGAAAGAGAAAGAATGTGTGTGTGTGTTTACTGGATATTGAACCCAGAGGCATTCTGCTATGAGCTAAACCCCCAGCCCTTTTTATTTTTATTTTTTTATTTTGAACAGGATCTCACTAAGTTACTGGTGTGCTGACCTCAAACTTTCAATCCTCTTGCCTCACTTTGCCAAGTACTGGGCTTACAGGTGTGGACCACTGTGCTATCTAGTAGATCTTAAACTTTGTTACTTAGCTAGGTGTGGTGTTACATACCTATTATCCTAGTACTTGAGAGGCTGAGGCAACAGGATTGTAGGTTCTTGGCCAGCCTTAGCAATTCAGTGAGGCCCTCTGCAATTTAGTGAGACCTTGTTTCAAAATAAAAAATAAATAAGGCTGGAGGTGTACATTAGCTAGAATGCCTCTGAGTTCATTCCTCAGTACAATGACAAAACAAAACAATAACAACAACAACAAAAACCAAACAAATAAAAAACAACAAAAAAAATTGTGACTTGTTAGCCAGATGAGGTAGTGCATACCTATAATCCTAGTACTTGGAAGGCATACACAGGAGGGTCACAGATTCAAAACCAACCTCAGCAATTTAGGGAGAAACTTAATAAAAATGAAAAGGTCTGGGGGTATATTTCAGAGGTAGAACGCTCCCCCCCCTCCCGGGGTTCAATCCCCAGCAACAACAACAAACCTTTGTGACTTGTTGAACAACTTGGCCTCTATGTGTGGCAGGTTGTTTTATTATAATACATGTTTGGCAGTTTACAGTGTGGTTAAAACTGGCTTGGTTGGTTAAAGATTCATGTTAAGGACTATCCATGCAAGACCTCTTGTATTGGAGGAAAGAGGGAACTGATCATTGAGCACTGTGTTTCAGACACTGTATTACTCCCTACCCAAGTATGTAGTATTGATTTATTTAATCCTTGCAGTATCCCTAAGGTAGGTGGTTTTTCCTTTTTTATCACAGATGAGAAGACCAGAACTCATAGAATTTAAGTGATTTGCCCAGTTTCATACAGTGGTTCATTGATTCAGTCCCACACCTATCTGACTTTAAACTGTCGGTACCAGCTGTTCTCGGTCATTTTTCTGTTGGTCACACTCCTGGGCCATCCCATTCTTTCCCACTCAGGAAATGCAAGTAAGTGAGACTAATTTTTTAAAGTGCTAACTTTCAATCTAGTTGTTACTTTGTTTTCTTTTAAAAGTAAGTCACTCACAAGGAAGAACAAACTTAGTGGTTTCTTTTGATACTCCTCACAGCTAATATCTAAAGACAGCAGTTTTAAAGTGATTTTAATATACTTTAAGTCATTGTCTGTTAAAATTGCCAAGTTAGTTTAACTCCAAGCCATGAGCCTGTGCCTTGGAAATAACGTGCTTTTAGTGCATATAAGTAACAGTGATCTAACCTGGCACCGTGGTACATACCTGTAATCCCAGTACTTAGGAGGCTGAAACAGCAGGACCACAGGTTGGAGGCCAGCATGTGGTAACTTAGGGAGATCCTATTTCAAAATTAAAAAATTAAAAAATAGGGCTGGTGCCAGGCATGGTGGTGGTCGCTTGTAATGCCAGTACTTGGGAGACTGAGACAAGAGGATTGCAGGTTCGCGGCCAACTTCAGCTACTTAGTGATGCCCCCTGCAACTTAGTAAGACCCTGTTTCAAAATAGAGAATAAAAAATAGGGCTGGGGATGTAGATTGGAGGTAGAATGCCCATGGGTTCAATCCCTAGTACCATTAAAAAAAAAAAAAAAAAAAAGTAAAATGGGGCTGGGGATGTAACTCTGAGGTTAACCAAACCTGGGTTCAATGCCCAGTACAAAGTAAATAAAATAAGTAAATAGCAGTGATCTTGTTAAGCGTCTGTATATGAGTTATACCAAATGTACTGCCATGCTTGATGAGAGGTTAGTAGTGTAATTTTTGGAGTTGGAAGGTGAGCTCATGAAATTGCCATGCCCTGATGAAGTCTCCCAGTTATCTTCCTCACCCTCTGTCCTCTGTCCCCAAATAGGCAGAAACTGGAGACAGAATAAGGTATGTGTATAGGAGGCAGTCACTGATTATATAACTTAAAAGTGCCCCTTTTAATTTCTAACCCTTAAAGTCCTAAGGTATGTTAGTGATACCTGCTAGTTCTTTACAGAAGAGGAAAATGAGGTTCAGAGAG
>PVLC010031856.1:0-18358 GCA_004027655.1 Graphiurus murinus | reverse complement strand
GGGTCCCAGTGCATGTTACAATAATAAACGCTCTGAAAAGTCCTGCCGTAAGGAACCAGCTTACCATCAGCATTTCTCTAACACATTTCACCACTGTAACTCCAGCAAGGCATTAGTAAGATGACACCCTAACACAGAGCTTGAAAACTGCTCTAGATCACTCTACAGAAAGCCTGCCTCCAAGCAGGACCACTTTTAGCACGTCTGCTGGGATGCAGCAGAAGGACTATTGGACCGGGGGCCCTGGTTCCAGCATTTGTGCTTTGACTCCCCCAGCTAGGCCTCCATCCCCTCACCTACAAAATGCAGTTGGACCCCGGTGCTATGGGTTAGATCTGGACTGCTCCCCCAAAGCTCACGTGATGAATGCATGGGCCCACAGCAGCAACGTTCTGAGGCGGTGCTTCTGGGCAATGATTGGGGATCATGAGGGTTCTACCTCCCCAGTGGATTTGGCTTGATGGATTAACCCATCGATGGCTGAATGGGCTCCTGGGAGGTGGGACCTAGTTGGAGGAAGGCAGTCCCAGGGGGCGTGCCCTGGAAGGGTTCCCCTTCTCCTCGGCCTCTCTCTGGCTCTCTCTGTGGCTTCTCAGCTGCCAGGAGCTGAGCGACTTTCCTCTCCCACGCCCTCCCACCATCATGTTTCTACCTTGGAGTTGCTGCCCATGGACTGAACCCTGAAACCTTGCGCCAACTCTTCCTCCTTTAAGTTGTTCTGGTCGGGTATTTTAGTCACAGAGAAGAAAAGCTAACGCACTTGGGGTGCACGGAGAGTGGGCGCGCAGAGCCCACTGTGTACTGCTTGGAAGTGGGGCAGACACACCCAGGGAATTCTGGTAGCACTGTGGGAATGACTTGCCAGGGAGAGCAGGAGAGAGTCAGGAAAATCTTCCTTGCTGAGACCATTAGTATTCTTGAAGGGTCATTAGGTGGATTGGATGTGTCCAGCAGAAAAATGGACGTAATATCAAAATGAGACTATGAAAGGGAGCATGTGAACGAGTCCAACTATCACGGCCCTCCCATTGCAGCACACCCTTGACCAAGGAGACTCATCCATCTCCTCCAAGTCTAAGTAAGAAGGCTGCTTCTGGAGTGTGAAGTAGCTAGTGGCCCTTGACTTTGGAGAAGGCGTGGGGAGACAGCACCTTAGGTGGGGAATAAGCGACTCCTGGGACGTTCTCTCTCAACAGCACACACCATGCCCCAGGGGGAGGGGTCAAGCTCCCTCCCATCTGCCCCACACTGGAGTTCAAGCGCAGGCTATGTTAGTTCTCTACTTTGACAATCAGAGAGAACTGCCTCTACATAAGGTAGGTCCGGGTAGGTCTTTCTGGGTGTCTCCAGCTGCCAACAACCCAAAGCGAGTCCCCAAAGCTTCTGTCAACAGCCCTCTTCCCCAAATGGAATGTCCCCTCACTGTTCACATGAGCATCGCAGAGCCATAGGAAGGCAGAGGCAACAAGGAAGGAGCAGCGCTGTACACACTTACCACAGCATCCTCTCCAGCTGCAAGTAGGGGAAAAGTCAACGGAAGCTCGACATCAATAAACATGACCACATACAAGGCCCGTCGTCCAATCTCAGGATGCCACCGGCAGCCCTCATAAACCACAGAGCAGGGGACACTTCAGAAGGGAGGGGGGCTGGCAACCAGTGTTCTCACTGCACAGTGATGCAGGGTCATAAAAACCTGTCTTCATTTCCAGCGATGATCACGGGCTGTTTATCAAGGATTCTTCTTACATTCCGTTTCGGTGCTGCCAATGTTTATTTTTGCGTGAATGTTTGCAAAGTCCTGTTTGTGCACAACTGCTCTCAAGTTTCCTTACCGATAACAGCATGTTCCTAAAACACCCCAACAGCCAGAAACCCTGCAAGAAAGAGGCTACACTGCTGGCTGCGCCTGTGCGCAGCCTCTGGTGATTTAGGAAAGCCCCGGGGATTTTCGAGGTCTGAGAAAGACGCCTCTTTGGTCCCAGGGGGCCGATCCTGCTCGGTATTTCTTGGCAGCATGTCACAAACTTTAAAGCTGAACTTCTGGACACCATGCTGAGCTCCGGCTGTCCAGAGTCGTGCCACTGCGGGTGGGGGGACGCCAAGGAGGCCAAGGGTGGAGGCCGAGAACAGCAGGGGGCAAGAAGGCCTCAAAGTGGGCAAGTGGCCCGGGCCCTTCCCGGCAGGAACCCGGGACGCCTCCTCCATGGATCACCACCACAGTCCAAGCGCGCTCCGCCCGCACTCGCCGACCTTCCCGCTGAGCCCTGTGCGGGCACCCCAGCCCAGTGCCCTGTGACTCCGGGTCCGGATCCCGAGCAGAGGCGCGGGGCGCACTTGACACCGGCAGGCGGCCGGCAGGTAGAGCTCAACAAAGGTTCCAAAGGTTCCTCCTCCCCACTCCCTCCCGAGCACACGCGCACACGCGCACCTGCACCTCCGCGCCCACCTGCGGCTGCCCCTCTCCCCACGTCGCGGGGTCAGCCGAGGACACCCCGTGACCCTCCCGGGGCCAGAGGCCGCCTCGCGCAGGGGAACGTCACCCTGCTACCTGCCCCGCGTCTCCAGTCCCCGCTGCCCCGACCCTAGCGGCCCCCCGGGACCCCGGAGGACGCTCGCTGCGCCCCCATCTCCCCTGCACCGCAGAGTGGGGTCTCCCTGCCGCCGCCCCTTACCTCGCGCGGGCCTCCCCGCAGGTCCTGCAGGCGGGGGCGATCGGGGGCCCCGCGGACGCGCGCGGGGCTGGGGCTCCCCGCCCCGGAGGAGCCGGAGCCGGAGGAGGGAGAGGAGGAGGAGGAGCAGGAGGAGGGAGCGCAGCCTTTGTGTCGGGCCGCCCTCCCCGGCTCGCCCCGGGATGGGCGGGGGCGTGGGGCGGAGGTGGAGCAGGGCGCCTGCGCGACCCCAGGCCCGGCCGCCGCCGCGGAGCCGCCCCCCTCCGCCCCTCCGGACGTCCTCCGCGGCCGGGGAGCTGAGGTCTGCGAGTTTATCTACCCGGGGCAAACTTGGCTGCACCGACCGGCTCCCGATCCCCCGCGCCGGGCACCCGAGCTGTGTTCTTGGAGATTTCCCCATCTCCTTTCTTGCAGAGGCGCGCATCCCGGGGCTGTGGTTTGGCCCTGCGCTGGAATTCTTTGTAACCCTCCAGAGGCCACAGAAAGACCGAGGAGAGGGGACCCCGTCAGGAACCAGCTGCTGGGCGTTCTGCCTTCCCTCGGAGGACAGCAGCCTTCGCGGATAGTTGGTGACAGTTTGGTGATAGCGGAAGTGACCTGTGTCACAAAGGGAACCTCACCGGGTCAAAGAGATCCTGGTAGCTAGGCTGGGTGGAGCACACCTGTAATCCCAGGACTTGGGAGGCTGAGCCAGAAGGATCGCAGGTTCAAGGAGGCCAGCTTCAGTGTTTTAGTGAGATCCTCAGCACCCTAGTGACGCCCTGTTTCAAGATAAAAGAGCTTGGGGTGTAGCTCAGTAACTTAGGAAAACCCTGTTTCAAAATTCAAAAAATAAACAAAAGAGCTTGGGTGTAGCTCAGTGGTAGAATGCCCCGGGTTCAATCCCAGTACAGACAGACAGACAGACACCCTTGTTTTGTACAGAAGTGGAAAAGAAACAGACGCAGACTTTAGCTTTGTTCTCATTTATTCAGATCAATAGCAGAGGAGACTTGAATTTCTTTGGTATTGGTGCTGGTGAATCCTGGCTTCAGAAATCTCAACATTTACTGGTTATTTATCATTAGCTCAGCCCCCAGCAAAACAAAACAAAACTTCTTGTTCCAAGTCGCCACCCATTTAATAAATAATTGAGCATCTGCTAGAGCCAGAGATGTGCTGGGAGCAACACAAAGACCTCCCTGCCCTGGGGGAGCTGACATTCGGGAAGGGGAGAAGGAAAGAAGCCATGAAAATCAGTAAGAAAATTATCTGGGATCTTAGGAGGTGTTAGGACAGCGGTTTAGAGACTGCTTTTGCTTCCGGGAGCCAGCAGAGCCCCAGTGAGGGTCTAAAAGCAGGACAGAGCTTGGCATCGCTGCTTCAGCTTGCATCTCCTTCATTACTGTACCCTGTGGGACCTGCTGGGCTCAGCGTGTTACTGAGTGAGACACAGGTTTATTAGCACCAAAATGACTTGACATATCTCCTCCCCCTTCAAGGCTGACCACACTCAGACTATCGAGGATATTTTCAAGAGATGTGAAGACATTTAACTGCCAGAACCCTGGAGTGTCACATAAAGGTCTCTGCTCTAACCCTGCGGTCACCCTGGGCTCCTGAGCTGCACAGCCTCCTGTGCAGATCATCTCTCAAGGGGAGTGATCACCCCAAAGCAGGAACTGAGGCTGCCCCTAAGCGTCAGCCGTTTCATGGGGACTGGGCTGTCCTCTCCAGCAGTAAGGAATTTTTCAGAGTCACCTTGCAGAACTAGTCCTGAGATAATGATTAACCAGAACTTGGTCTGAACAGGAAGACTTATTCAACCAATGTGCAACCCCCACCCCCACCCCACCAGCCGTATCAGCCAGGCCCCTTGGTTCCTGTGCCCCTGGCAGCTGTTCTTCCTGGCATGCCCATAGCTCTTCTTGACCTTGACGTCTGCTTGTCCCTGTGATTGGCATGTTGGGACGGGTGAACATCCAAAATACACTTGAGCACAATGTAAGAGGGGCTTCAGACACAGGGACGGCTCTGAACGCGCTCCTGTTGGTAGGGGTGACATCTGTCAGAGTGGACAGCAATGCAAACAGACTTTCTTAGGAGGATTCTCTTCATCTGCCTAGGAAGTATCATTTTCACAGGAAGAAGAGGTGGCGGGTGGGGGTGGGATCTGACACCTGGCCCAGACCACAGGTGGGCTTCTGATGACTATTACCTGGGAGACTTTATTTGCAAGATAAGAAGACCTTTGTTGGGGTGTATCCATCTCTCCACACCCTTCTGTGGCTTATATTTCCATCTCCTTTGTAGCAACCTCAAGCCTTATTTCTTTCTGCAGTTCTAAATGCTACTGAAGCTTCAACTATCTGGCCCTTTCTTTGAATCTTGTTTTTTTTGCATATGGTCCTCATGTCTTTGCACAATAATACATTTCCATGCTTTCTTTTTTCCTGTTAAAATGCTTATTGCTAGTTTATTTCATAGTTTAAAAGTTGTTAAAATTTAAGACAGAAAATTTCTCTACATGGCTAGGTTATTCAGCTTTACCTCGTTGTGACAAAAGTAAAGAACATAAAGGAGGAAAGGTTTGTTTTGGCTTAGTTTCAGAGGTCTTGGTCCACGGTCAGCTGCTTTGAGCCTGCAGTGAGGCAGAGCACGGTGGGCAGACGCTCAGTCCATGGCAGCTGGGAGGCAGAGGGAGGAGGGGGCAGGGACGAGAAATACCATCTACAGCGCCTCCAGAGATGACTGTCTCCAACCACGTTTCACGACCTCTGGTTTCAACCACCTCCAGTGGTCCATCCGCAACCAGTGGGTTCATCCATCGATAAGGTCAGAACTGTTGTGGTTTGAGTTTAGGATGGCCCCTGCCAAGCTCACCTGTTGGCAATGCCAAAATGTTCTGGGTGGAATCACTGAACCAGTGTTCTAATCCCATCCGTGGGAGGATTTGAATGAATTTACTGGGTTCCATCCCAGTGCCACAACAACAAAACAAAACGAACAAATGAAAGCTAACCCCTCCCCCCCAGGCCAATTAACAATGCACAGGGTGATTTTCTTAAGTGAGTGAATTATTTATGGTCCCTTTAAAATTTAGAGATTTCTCAAGAATTTGAGAGTGATACCCTAGGAGAAATACGGCCCTGGGAGAAAAGGTATGAGGAAGATTAGCACAAAGCTCTCAGAGTCAAGTTATGGTCGCCTTTCTTCCTCTTCTGCCGCCTTTCTACTATCTTTTATTTCTTTTCTTTCCTGCTGCATAATGCCCTAACTTCCTTACACCAGGCTCCACACCTCGAGGCTTCACACCTTTGGCACACAGAGCTTTGCAGATATTTAAGATCCAGCCACAAGGACTTCCAAGCATTGAGGCTTCTTGTTACTGTTCTTTAAATTTGTGTTATTTCCAGATGTATTACATTGTAGTCAAGGAATGTAGCTTGTACAGTTTCCTGTTTTTTGGAATCAACTGGAACTTTCTTGTCTAGGGGAAGGGGAGGGGGGAGAGCGAGGATCAATGAAGGAATTGCCTCCATGGACATGAACATATGTGAGAATGCCAATCTCAGTCTCAATACCCTGTATGGGGGAGGGGGGGAGGGGACGGGGAAAGCCACTACCGCTATGATTTACATTATGATGTGCAGCTATAATGTACCAATAAAAGTATATAAAATAATAATAATAAAAAGAATAGGGTCACTTTTGAAAAAAATGATTTCCATTTTTATTAGAAAAAGTCATATTAAGCATTTCCTCACAATCTAGTTCTGTGCTTAGCATATAGTGGTTGTTCAAAAATTGTTTAACAGCTGGGCATGGTGGTGCATGGCTGTAATCCTAGTGCTCGGGAGGCTGAGACAAGCGGATTGCAGGTTCGAAGCTAGCCTCAGCAACTTAGTAAGGCTTTCAGCAACTTAGGGAGATCCTGTTTCCAAATAAAAAATAAAATATGGCTGGGGATGTAGCTCAGAGGTAGAATGCCCCTGGGATTAATTCCTAATACTAAAAAGCATTGTTTATTAATGAATGTGAACACTGAAGAAGTTAATATTAATTCATCTTATATATTTATTCCAAGTCTTTATGTCATCTATTTTTACTATTTTATTTGTCAGACTCCAAGTTTTTATCTTGCTCTCTCCTCTGACCCCTTTTCTGAATAAAATGGATGTAGAGCAGATGTGTTAATGTCTCCCATTTTGACTGGAGTTGTGGCATTTTTCACTTTCAACTATTTGCATTCAGGATTTCATGCTGTGTCACACAATATGTAGATATTTAGCCATGCTCTACTTTCGCTGTGAATCACATTAGTCATCAGTATAATAAACCTCTTTGGCTTCATTCATTGTGTTTGCTTTGCTTTATTTTTTGACGGAAATTCATGTCATGACCCCTGCTTTCTTTATATTTGCACTCACCTGATAAAACAGTCCCTTCTTTATTTTAAACCTCTCTTTATTTTAGATGAGTCTGTTTGAAGTGATACACATCCTAAGTAGGCCTTATTTTTAAACTCCACTAATGCATTTGGCTTAATTTCCATCATATTATTTTATGCCTTTTGGGTTTTAAAAGAAAATCTTTCATTTCCTAAGTCCTGTGCGTTTTGCTTAAACGGAATGCACTTTACTTCTTTTTCTTTTAAATATGCTTTTATTGGTGCGTTGAAACTGCATCATAGTGAGGTTGGAAGAGATGCAAACACATGAGCACACAGTGCTTAGTATGGTTCCCTCTGGACCCCACCCCTCCCTATCAGGACCCCAGGCTGAACCCTCAACCGTGAGGCCCCAATAAAGACGAACTGAACGTTGCTGGCTTAAACTTCTCTTTCTTATACCTCTCTCTCTCTCTCTGGGATCGAGGACGCTACCCGAGCAGTAACAGTAAGCATTCTCTTTAACCACGACAGTAACCGTCTCTCTAACTGCAATTGCTTCTCTCACCCCACTCTCGTTCTCCGTAACCGTTCCTCGCAATAGTACCTCTCCAACAGACCCCCAACAACCCCTCTCTCCAGCAATCAACCTTTTACCAGCAACCCACCAACCACCAGCAACCAACCAGCCTCCCAGCAACCACACCACCCAGCAACCACACGCCTTCTTTCTTGCTGGCGAGAGGCGGAGACTCTTAAAGCCGCGCAGGGCCTGAGCCACGAGGTGCCTCATACAGCTCTCACCTGGGCCGGCCATGAGCCGGGCGTGCTGGTGCATGTGCTCTGGCGTGGCACAGCCCTAGGATGTTACCACCTGCAGCCGCTTCTGGCACTCTGCCAGGCACCATCTAGAGGCGGGGTCTTTCCGGCCAGGCTAAGACCCCAACACCTCCCCACCCTACATCTTAGTGAGATTGTAGCGATGCCTTCATGTAAGGGCATAGCATGGCTTGGACATCAAGCCTCCTTTCCCCCTTCCCCGCCCTCCCCCAGCATCTTCCACACTTCACTGGTCTCTCTCCTCTCTTCTATGAAGTCCCTTTCTTTCCTGTTTTCTCTCTAGCTTCCACATAGGAAAGCAAACGCACCACCTTGGCTTTCTGAGCCTGGCTGACCTCCCTTAGCCTCCTAGTCGCTACTTTCATCCATTTTCTTGCAGATGACACAATCTTGTTCTTTACGGTTGAGTAAAATTCCATTGTGTGTATTTGTTTATATATTCCCCAGCTGTTTGGAAAATATACTTCTGCCTGGGACATTCTTTCTTTTTTGCTTACCCACTGGGTGGCCAGCACGCCGCTTGGTACTGTGACATGCTGTGAAGCATCAAACTCTTCAAGGTGCTGACCATCTAAGAGGTGGACAGACGATAAACCCAGGAACACTTAAGTGTGAAGATACACAGGCGTGACGCATACCATGAAACACGGAAGCAGGAGGTTGTGAAAGAGAGTGGCCGAGGCCTTGCTTTGCTCGGATGATCAGAGCAGACCTCCCTGAGAAGGCTGCTTAAACCCAATGAGCCAGGCGGACCAGGGAGATGAGCCTCTGGGAAGAGCAGTCCAGTCCTGGCAGGATAGGCAGAGCTGAGGTCCTGAGGTAGGCATCCGGAAAGTGGAAGGAGCCAGGCCTTAGGGAAGGCTGCCAGCTGCGAAATAGCTCAGGCCGATTCATTTTTTCTTTCTTTCTTCTACTTTTTTTGGTCATCCTGGGGATCAATCCAGGGCTCTGGGCATGCTAAGCAAATGTTCTGCCACTGAGCTACACTCCCAGCCCTTGACATGCATTAAAAACTGACCACGAGGAGAAACATGGGGAGAAAGGACTGCAGGGGAGATGAGCAAGCAGGGGAAGAGGGAGGCAAGGGAGGGAGGCTTGCAGTCACCAGCAGGGGTGATGGATGGGGCAGAGGGCAGAGGTGGAGGAAGGCACGAAGATGCAAGGCATGCTCTGACGGCAGGACGCACTGGGCAATCCTCCTTACAGATCCTCCTGGAGTGCATTCAGATACCATCTGGGTGACGCTTTTGTTGAACTTAGACATTTATAGATTTACTAAACTTAAAGAGTGACTTAAAATAGCAACTATCTGCTTCCGTTACCTGTAAACAAATACTTTCTCTTTGGAGATTGTGACAAATCAGAAGTTATAGCGAGACAAGTACCATTTTAAAAATTCCGCGTGTGTGTGTCTGCGTGGGTTTACACCCTTTCCTGCACGTGTCAAAGGATGAGTCTTCAGGACACACTGCAGAAGACAGCAGAAGAGGAAGTGCACGCACACTGCGGCTTCTGGCTGAACACGGAGGTGAATCGTGGCTCTATTACTGAGATGGGAGCAGTCTCAAGGGAAAGGAAAAGAAAGAGTTCTGTAATCTTTAATGTATTTGTTTGTTTGTTTTTGTGTATGGTACTGGGATTGAACCCCAGGGCATTCTACCTCCAGCCTATACCCTCAGCCCTATTGATTCTTATTTTGAAACAGGGCCTCACTAGGTTGATGAGAGTCTCACTACTTGCTGAGGCTGTCCTCAAACCTGAGATCCTCCAGTCTCAGCCTCCCAAGTACTGGGATTGCAGGCATGCACTACTATGCCCATCTTTCTCTTTAATTTATTTGAAACTGACCATCATGTACAATGTGGAATTTATCCAGCTTTCCAATCCCCTGCCCTCGCCCCAGGCACAGCCTCCCTCTTCTATCTAGTCTTTGTTTAGATACATTGAACTTTAAGATATTTGTATTAGTGAATCATTATTTTTAGACTACTGCTTTCTCTTTGAAAGTTTGGTTATATATCTTTCTTCACATTTCAGTTCTATTTATAATAACTAAGGGAAGGGGGTGGGTGGGGAGACCAACACTACAGCACAGCAGCCACACCCGCCTGCCGACCTTTTCCGCCCCTTCCCAGTAGTCCATCAAATCTCTGATCCATCAAGTGGATTAATCCACTGACCTGGTTAGAGTTCTCACGACGCAATCGCTTCTCAGAACCCCAGTGCTGGACACGACTGCATTGGAGACCAAGTCTTCAACGTGTTATAGGGTGATTTGGTAGGTTAGCATAAGTAAGGCCATCTTATGAGAGCAGCCATGTAATGCTCTAGGGTGGAACATTACCACCCTACCTGTAACTGACTTAAGCCTGGGAAAAAAAGACAAGCTAGGTCACCATGCCCCTCTTGAACTCCTGCCCAAACCCGTATCCTGGAATCGTTTGTTTCAAATCTATGAACCGCAAAGGGGGACTTTCCACTATGCCCTAGCCAATCAACGTAAAGGTCACATATCCGCCCCCCTCTTGTGTATATAATATCCATGATCATGAGGTTCGGGGTCTCTGCCTGCCCCACTATTGTTTTGGGTATGGTGGGGGCCCAGATTCGAATCTGAAATAAATTTTGTTCGTAACTCCCCGCTGGTCTTCTCGTGAGTTTACTCGCTAACACAACACATGGGCTTCGAGGGGCATTTCAGATCTAAACCATGATCCCCCCAAGATGTTACTAATTCTATGGTTACTTACTTTCCATCTTACTCCACACGATTTCTTCCTCCCATCTTGCCCATCGCTTTTCCTCTTGACTTTGGAGACTTGCCCCTTGGATCACGCCCTACCTCCCATGATGCTCCGCTCCTTCCCCTTCGCTGCCTCTATCAGACTCCTGCAGGGCCTCCGGTCCTCTTTCCTCCGGTCCTCCTGTCACTCCCACTCCTCTGCACACATTCTTCTCCCTGGGCAATTTCTGTCTCCCCCCGACTTTAAACATGATCTCCACGCATGAGTTCCACCGGGGCCCTTATTCGCCGGATCTCCACACTTCTGCACCTACCTGCCGTCTTAAGTCCTCCACAGAGATCCCGAGGCTGCTGTATGTAGTGTTTGTTACCCTGAGAGTCAGACTCTCGATTTTTTTTTCCTCTCCAGTTTCTTTCAGTCTTTCCTCTCTACCATTATCTTTAATTTCCTGATTTTGTTTGTTTGTTTGCTTGTTTGTTTAACAGTACTGGGGATTGAACCTAGGGGCATTCTACCGGTGAGCTACACCTCCAGTCCCATTTTTTTTGTTGTTGTTTTTGTTTTTTAGTCTTTATTTTGAAACAGGGTCTCACTAAGTTGCAGAGGTCCTCACTAAATAGCTGAAGCTGTCCGCAAACCTGAGCCTCCTACTGGGATTACAAGCATGCGCCACCACGCCTGGCTTTTCCTGCTTTTTCTTACTACCAACTCACCAATAATATTTGCTTATCTGGGCGTGGCTTCCAAACAAAAATAAAATAGGGCTGGGGATGTAGCTTGGAGGTAGAATGCCCCTGAGTTCAATCCCCAGTCTCTCTCTCTCTCTCTCTCTCTCTCTCTCTCTCTCTCTCTCACACACACACACACACACACACACCCCAAACCAAACAACTGCTTGCTCTGCCCACAAAAATGTAGCCCAAATCTTTCCTCTTTTCCCCACTTCCTTAGCTGCCAACCTAGGTCAAGACACCATTCCTTCTCACGCAGCCTCCTTCTGATGGAGAATTGAAACTACTCCTGCCCCCTACTGGCCATCCTGCACACATGCCGGATGATGTGCTGAAAAGAGAAATTGGATCACTTCACTCTCCTGCTCCAAGCTAGGGCTTGATTGGGTTATTTCAATAAATATACAGTCACCCAGAGAGTCACACACACTCCAGGCCACACCCAGACAACTAAATGAGTCTCTAAACTGGAATGCAGATATCAGAAGTGTTTTATTTTCTTTAAGTGCTGGGATTGAACCCAGGGCATTCTACCTACACCTAAAGTGGGTCTCACCCTCCACTCTTCACAGGAGGCTGGTGTGCAGGGTGGAATGCTCCGAAGAAAAAGGTGGTCAAACCTGGCTCCATGCTGCTTTTGCTCTGAAACCACTGAGAGTATTAATCCAAGGATAGATCAGATTTCCTGCTTTTAAAAGAGTTTTCCAAGCGAGCAGTTGAAGTCTCCCTCTGATGCCGCATCTCACATATGTTGGCTTTTCTAAGCAGCATTCGGGATGTTATTCATATCCTCCATCTGGTAACTCAGGATGAGTTTGTAGAGCAGTCTCCAAACATCCGTTTGGTTTCAGCAGTGAGATCACTGTAGGCTGGGGTTGCCAAAGGTTTCTGCAGAGAGGTTGACCCCGGGCTGGAGTCTACGGGGAGGGTCTCGCTGTGCTGGAAGAAGAGGCTGAGACTCCGCAGGGAGCAGAGAGAGGCCCAAGGTGTGGAGGTGGGATTGTGCGTGGCCAGTTGAACAACAGACAACAGAACGCAAAGTATACAGGAGGGGAGGGCGCAGGCTTCCTAACCACCTCCGTGCTAAGGCTGTTCTTCCCTTTGTCTATCAGCTACATATTTATTTTTAAAGGTGCATTCTACTCTTTTTTTTTTTTGGTACTGGGGATTGAACTCAGGGGCATTCTACCTCTGAGCTATACCCCCAGCTCTATTTTTTATTCTTTATTTTGAAACAGGGTCTCCCTAAGTTGCGGAGGGCCTCACTAGGTAGCTGAGGCTGGCCGTGAACCCAGATTCTCCGGTCTCAGCCTCCCAAATGCTGGGATTATAAGTGTGGGCCACCACGCCCGGGTCTACTCTTTATTCTTTATTCCATTTTCTAGACCTTGTCTTTAGGTTGATGCTAAGGACTGTAGACCGGTAGACCATGCTTATACCATTGTAATTGCTTTCATGCGCTAGGCATGGTGGCACACACCTTTAATTCCAGTACTTGAAAAGCTGAGACAGGAGGATTGCAGGTTGGAGGCCAGCTTCAGCAACCTAGTGAGACCCTCAGCAACTTGGCTATTTTGAAACAAATATTAAAATAAGGGCTGGGGGTGTAGCATGGAGGTAGAATGTCCTTGGATTCAATCCCCAGTACTAACAACAAACAAACTAAAACACCAAAAACACAAAACAAAACTGGGGCTCACTATAAAGCCTTGTGGTGGGCCAAGGTTCACTTTTCTTCTCCATGAATTAAAAGCCACGATTTCTATAATATTGAAAGAAAATGACTTGAAGAATCAAGGTCAAATTAAGTTTCTTTTCTTGCCATCTTCTCCCCAGTTCCTCAAAATCGTGACCTCTACTTTAATCTGCATTTCATTTTGCTTCATATTTGAACCATCTGTTCTTTTCTTAAGAGTAGCCTTCTGAGCTATAGGGTCTTATGAATTTGCTGAGGGTCTCACTAAGTTGCTGAGATTGACCTTGAACCTGTGATCCTCCTATCTCAGCCTCCCAAGTACTGGGATTACAGGCCTGCGTTACCATGCCCGGTCAAAATTTGCTTCTTGTTACATCTCCTTTTAAAATTAAAAAATATTCCCCTCAATGGGGAAGCTAATCCTTGCTAATGAACTTCTACTTTCATAATTTTTAAAATTTCTTTCTTTTTTACGAGTCCCAAATACAGAAGTTAAATATGTAGTATGTATCCCCTCCTAATTTTATAGTTTCATGTCCATATTATACCTAGAGAAATACCAGAAAATTTCTATTTATTTATTTAGTTGGTACTAGGGATTGAGCCCAGGGACATTCTACCCCTGAGCTATACTCTTAATTCTTTAAAAAACAAAACAACAGAGTCTTGCTAAGTTACTGAGGCTGGCTTCGAACCTGCAATGCTCCTGCCTATGTCTCCCAAGTACTGGGAATATAGGCGTGTGCCACCATCATCACCAAAGTTTTAATTCTGCAAAACCAAGCTTTGAACTCCACCCAGCACTGCGTTCCTGCTTCATTCTGACCTCTGAACACTGCCCGCTCGGTTCTCTCTGCTGGGCCTTCATGCAGCTGTAAGAAAAAGTGGGTACCATGGAGAACAGGAAGATAAAGTTTGCAGCTGGAAAGAAGTTGAGCTGTTTGCATTGAGTTCCTTTGAGTTAGTATCTTATACTATATTGGGAGGACTTCAAAGGGGACTTTTCAGGAAGAGAAAAGACTTTTAATGAAATTTCCAAGAAACTAGAGAAATTTTAGTCCTGCTCAGAGTAAACTCTTGTGAATATGCATGGACAGTGAACAATTGAAAGCAAGAGGAGTTTCACATGCTTGTCCCAAACTTGGAAATAAGGCCAGGAGAGAGTTAGGGTTAGGGGTCACTGCTCAGCAGACCCACCCAAGGAGTATTGTGCGAATGAGGCCATGTGCCTCTCCTTACTATTTGCTGTTGACTAAGGAACCAGATGTCACAAGTTATGTGAGAACTTGGGGGTCTTGTCTGAAAGAAGCAAACAATTCCTGGCAAGTAAGAAAGATCCTGGCACTCATTTATCAACCTCATATCTGTCATTCCGCCTCCCCTCCAGGCTTTGTAGATACCTATATATCTCCAGATCCTCAAAATGCTTTTTTTTTTTTTGGCGGTACTGGGAATTGAACTCAGAGGCATTCTACCTCCGAGCTATACCCCCAGCCCTACTTTTTATTCTTATTTTGAAACAGGGTCTCACTAAGTTTCGGAGTGCCTCACTAGGTAGCTGAGGCTGGCCGCGAACCCGGATCCTCCAGTCTCAGCCTCCCGAATGCTGGGATTACAAGCGTGAGCCACCACGCCCGGCTTCCTCAAAATGCTTTTAAAACCACATTTACCACCTTATTGGTTCCTGCATTAATGAACGAAAACATCTTAAACCCACATTTGCTCTATTTTCTGCACAACAGTCATTTTGGAAAGATTTTGAATACTGTACTTTGTCACACTCTTGGACTCTTTATTTGTATCCTTGCTTTGGAAGAGGACTTTGAAAAGATTTTATAAATGTAGCAGCAGGAAGGGTGTGTTTCTTGAGCCGGGCCCTCGTTAGCTCTGGGAGCATGCCACAGACCAACAAATCAAAACGGCAGGATGACACACCTCATTTGTTTTCATCGTGGGCTTTTTGCAAGCGCAGTTCTGCGCGATGCCCCCAGCGGGGGAGGCATGACACACTGATGCCTGGTTGCTTTGCTTTAGATTTGGATTAGGAGTTTGAAATAGGGAAGGGAAAGTTGCAGGTGGAACAAGGGTAGCAGGAAGTCCCTAGGAAAGGGAAGTTGTACCTGGAGGAAATTCAAGAACTGCCTGGGTGTACCATCCTGAATTCCACATGCCATAATGAAATTCCCTTTGCAAGTTGCAGGAGAATGGATTCTACCTGGCTCACAGGTTGGAACTCAGTGATGTCCATGTAGCAAATGACAATTGCTCTCTCCCTGGGTGTATAAATTACCCCACCTGTGCTCTGTGGGTGAAGTCATCTGCTTCTCCATTTCTCTTGATGTTATTCAGCTGGGTCCCAATTATCCTAGCAAAATTCATAGCCTAAGTGTTCTCTGGTGGGACCTGTCCCTGAACATCTTAGCAAATTCGCTGTTACATAAATCCGTTCCTTGTTCTGTTGTCTGCCTGTTTTTGTTAAATGCATTGAGTTTCTGAATGAGTTTTTGTTTGTTTTTGTAGCCTCAAAGGAGAAATGTCTCATCTTGCAAGTGAGGTCAAGCCTCTTGGAGCTTCCGTTGGGAAGTTTAGAATCCACCCTAAGTCCTATGGGAGGAGGCAAACTTGCTGTGCCTGTTAGTACAACTCAGGGATCGCAAGAGACCAAGCCATGCATCTGATGTGCGCCCATGTTTAAGGAAATGCGCAGGTGAATTTGAAAGGCAGGTGACACATTCCTTCTTGAGTTGAAGAGTTGCCTTTCAGTTGAATTCTTTACATCTCCTCCGCCCTCATCAACAGGATAGCTTTTTAGGAACTAAAATGTGACTCTTGCCTTTTAAACATCAGCGATCCATTCCTAATTTTGAATATCCTCTCTGTCATTCAGATGGTGTCACTGCAGCGCAAGCGCCAGCTCAGCTGAGACATTTGTGTCGTCTTAGCTGTGACCGGTGCTCACAACGGGCATCAGAGCAGATGACCAGAATCGCCAAATGTGGACAGAGAGGCACTGTAGAGAGGATATTCAAAATTAGGAATGGATCGCTGATGTCATGTTGGTCACTTTCTAATGAGACCTCAGGCCAACTGAGAGATTCACAATTCACAGGACCTCGCCACAAGTGTCAGGCGGAAGTCACCGATGACCAGAGGGGACCCCCTGGCATCTCTTAGACCTTATTTCTCAATTAATAAGTATGGATTAGAGACAGGTACAATATCAGATACACCCGGGCCTTGGTATGTTTCCAACCAGCCAAGAGGAAATCTCTGTGGGAGCAGGTGGCCAGCCACCCAAGAAATTAGTAGTGACTCCTGACAAGAGAGAAGGGGACCTCTCAGGGACACCAGACATGCGGGGAACTGTGACGCGGCTCAGATGCTCACAGTTACATTGTCTTCTGAAATGTGTCCTTTGCTGGCTTCTTTGGGTCCTTGTAGCTCCAGGAGTCCCCGCCTCTTGGGGAGCTTCCCACCCCCTAGAAGATAGAGCCCTTTGGAGCTTTTATTTTGTAAGAGGCCCAGAACTCACCTGCATGATGTTAGAAAGGAAGGAAGGAAGGAAAGGAGGGAGGGAGGGAGGAAGAGAGAGAGAGAGAAAGAGAGAGAGAAAGGAAAGGGGGTCTTAGAAATAGGAAGGAGTACTTTGTATTCAATTGTGAGGTGACACAGGCGAGACTCATGGGAGCCCGTTTCTTGATGGGAGATGCCACCTTTAGGAAGAGAGGTTCCTAGAGCAGCCGGGCGCGGGGAGCGATGGATGCAGTACTCTTTGCCTTTGGGCTGACCGCCCCACACTGGCTGCACCAAGTCGACAACGATCTATTTGGAAGGCTCCGCTCTTCCCCCTTGTCCACCCTGGAGCATGTTTACCAGCGTTCAAGCCTGCTTCCTGGTGCACAACAAACCTTTCAGTGGACTTTATAAACAGTATGGCTTTTACCACATCATTTTGTAGCACAACGTGTCCTCTGAGTTTCTGTGGATTAGTCAAGAGCTCACGCGTGAGTTAAGGTCTGACTCTGGGCACAGGCCATGCCGGTCTCTGTCTCTCCCCTGGGGGTTTCGGTCACTTTCCACGTGGGCCGTGTTCTGTGCACAGAGGCTTCTGAGCACCAGGCCGATGTGTGGCTGGTGCGTTCTGCTAGTTCCTTAGGCAGGCCTGCAATGGGGTGTCCCACACTAGTACAAGGCTTGGATTTCTTTCCTGAGCCATGACATATTTGTTGGATCGATTTGCATCAAAATAACACATTTAGAATAGGAGGTTCACTCTCCATGGTTGTAATGCACAAATACAGGTTGGTGTATGGAAAAATTCCCTCATGTTCTCCATCTCTCTCTCTTGTAACTCTCTCTTTAAAACTTCCTTTTCACCTGGAATGAAATTGGTGGTCTCTTGGTCCTCTGTCTGAATATGGAGTACTCCTCCCAGAATCTTGACTTTTTTTGCATCTTTGTCTTAAACTATTTTCTTTGATCTGGTTTAGTTTTAATTTAAAAGTTGTTTTTGGTTGGAAGCAGAGAAACTGCAGGATGGTTAAAGAATGTAGATTCTGGAGAACAGTATATTTCTTTTTAAATTTTGTGATTATTATTTTGTTATTTTAATACTTTTATTGGTGCATTGTAACTATACAACCTAGTAAGATTCAAAGTGATACATTCACACATGCACACAGCACTTGGTGTATTACTTTTAGCCATTCATAGATCTTTGCAGAAATAGAAAGAAAAAAACTTTAGAAAGAATGAAAGAAATTGTACATGTGTGTGTGTGTACTTGTGTGTATGTGTGTGTAAGTTTTCCATAAGTTATAAGCCAACGATACTGGTGGGAGCTAGTTTATTTAAATCTATAGTTCTAAAAGTGGGCTCCAGACCCAGTAGGAATTGGTATCCAGGAGTCAGTGAGAAAGGCAAATTCTTGGACCTTTCCTTAGATCTAATGAGTCATAAACTCAGGGGTGGAACCCAGAATTCTATGTTTTAATACATCTCTAGGCAAGTCTGAAGAATGCAAAAGATTGAGAACACTGATCTAGCAATACCATGAGTAAATGCAAACAGATTTTTTTTTCATTGAAGTTGAGTTGGAGATTTGAACAACTAGAGATAACAAGTCCACCTGCTATAACAATGAGTTTTCAGATGGCAGAATTGTTATATCAGAAATCTAACCAGTAAGCTGGGCATGATGGCGCACACTTGTAATCCCAGTACTTGGGAGGCTGAGATGGGAGGATCCGTGTTTGCAGCCAGCCTCAGCTACCTAGTGAGGCCCTCCGAAACTTAGTGAGACCCTG
>PVLC010031855.1:0-18479 GCA_004027655.1 Graphiurus murinus | reverse complement strand
GGGTGTAGCTCAGAGGTAGAATGCCCCTGGGTACAATCCCCAGTATCAAAAACAAGAGATGGAATCATCCACTTGATGATAGATTTCAGTAATAGGGGAAGAGTCTGTACTTATTTGCTGTAACTCATCTTTCTGTTCATTTGGAAGGAACACAATACAAAATTTACTTAAATGAACTTAATTCTATGACTTGCCTTGAGGACTGTACTTTCGATGAGGTAGACTTAATGAGATGCTCCAAGTGCTCAGAAAGGAGTCCTTCTCTATTGATAAGCACACACAGAAGGGACTCCAAAACACAAGACTCCAATGTATTTATATTTTTTCACAAAATAAAGGTTTTAACTTTTTAAATATATGATACACAAATATGCCAGCCATTACTTTTCCAGGTTCTGCAGATAGCGATAAACTAGACAGACCTCTTACCTTCATGGGGTTTCTATGGCTGGGGAGTCAGTGTGAAGAGTGAGAAAATACCACGTAATTAATAATATATCATCTAATTACAGACACACACACATACACACATATTAGAGAGAGAGAGAGAATATCAAAATAAAGAGAAAAAGAGCAATAGAGAAAGGTAGGAGTAGCAACTATTAAAATATGGAGGCCAGACAAAAGGTCTTTCTGAGGGCATAATCTTTTGACAGTTCTGAATACAATAAAGATCTTGGAGGAGTGTCCTAGTGGGTGAAAATTAAGTGTTGAGACCCCAAATAAGCTTGATGCATTTGAGGAACAAGAGAGAGGTTGAAGAAAGATTAGGAAGATATGAGGATCCTGTAGGACTAGCATAGTCATGGAAATTTGTTTTGGATTTTGTTTAAATTGTTTTAGAAAACTTTAAATGGTTTTGAGCAGACTAGGAAGTGATGTGATAAAGCTTTTAAAGGATCCTCTTGCTGTTGCATGGACACCAGGCTTTAAAGGAATAAGAATAAAATCAGGAAGGTAGTTTGGGTACAGCAGTGGTGGTACAGTTGAGAGAAGATGATGTCTTGGACTAAAGTAGTTAAATTCGGGGTTGATTTTGAAAGTATAATAGCAGGACTTTCTGGTAGTCTGGATATAGGAAATTAGGTTAATGGAGGGATCAAGAATGATTCCTAGTCCATAGACTTGCATCCCTTAGTTTATGTTGCTGCAGGAATAGTAAAACTGAGAAAAATATAAGTTGGAAGCGATTAAAAAAAATAAGGAGTACTTCTTTAGAATGAGAAATTTGGGATGATTATTTAAAAACTAAAAATATATAGAGATGTGAACTAAGGGAAAAAGTTGAGTTTAAAAATAGTATCATAAGCACTTGACATTTAAGGTCAAAGGACTAGTGAAACAACCCAATATAGAATGTGGAGAAGAGAGAGGGTCCAATGCCTGAGCCCTAGAACATGCAAGTATTTAGGAGTCTGGGGAAGAGGAAAATCCAGTAAAGAGCTTTACAGGAAGAATCTGGGAAAGGAAAACAAGCAGGACAACCTAGAAACCATGTAAAGAAAGTGCTCCCTGTTAGAACAACATAATCCGATCATAGTGAAACCCAGTCACAGCAACTGGTTACAAAAACTTTCTACCCCTAGAGGCAGTTGCATTTCTCATGTCTGTTTCTTTGCAGGAACTAGGTTGTGTTAACCTAGTTAACACAATAGATAACCTAATGGCTGAGACAAGCTGACTTCACCTGGTTTCACAAGCTGACATCACCTAGTTTCACTAACTGATCTCACCTGGTTTCACTGAAACTGACCCCCTCTGGTTTCAGCTTGGAGCACTCTGTAGATGCTTCCCCATTAATACTACCCCCAACCTGTCCTTTGCTGCTGACACCATTTTGGTTTCAACCCATCTGCTAGCAGATGTTGTAGTAAAGTTTTGTTTCCCAATCCTCATTCAGCCTGGTTCCTCTTGACATTCAACTTAACACTTCCAGAAGAAGGTGATAATTCATGATGTAAAAGTCTATTGGCATTTGAGTATGTAGAGAACTTGGAATTGATTGATGGGTTTTTATATTTATTAATTATTTATTTTGTAGTAGTGGGGATTGAACCAGGGGTGTTCTACTACTGAGCTACATTCCCAGTACTTTCTATTTTTTACTTTGAAAGAGGGTCTGTGTTTCAGTCAGTATTCTCACTGCTGTCGTCCAAAAACAACTGGCCACACTACTTAAAGAAACAAAGATGTATTTGCTCAGAGTTCTGGAGATTTCAGGGCTTGGTCCATGTCAGGCTGGGTCTGTGTCGCTCAGAACATGGCAGCAGGAAGTAGAGAGAAGTGGAGAGCAAGTCTCTTTCACATCTTTCACATCATAGAGGCCAGAAATGATAGCAAGAGCAGAGGGAAGAGGAACCATATGCAATCCCCAAGGCCACACTCCCAGGGACCCCTTCTCAACCATGCCCCACTTCCAACATGGCTGCCTACTCTCTGTGAGGTCTCAGGGGACATTATAAATTCAAACCAAGAACCTGAGATCCTTCTGTCTCAGCCTCCCAAATCCTAGGATTGTACAAATGTGCCACTGTACCCAACTCAACTGAAGAGTTTTAGTGGGTTTAAACAAGGTCAAGGGTATTATTACCAAGAACAGTTGCAGTGGAAGAGTGAGGAAGAAAGCCTAATTGAAGTGAATTAAAGAGAGATTAAGAAATGAAGATAGCAAGGAAGCTGAGTTTGTTTTGTTTTGTTTTTTAAGATGGGAGCTATTTCAATATGCTTGTATACTGATATAAGTAGTCTAGTAGAGGCTGTATGTTTACGCTGGGGAAAGTATAACCATAGGAGCAATGCCCTGTGTGGATGGAAGAACATGGATCTGGTGTCTTAGATGATGGTAGCAATTGTTCCCCATTGTGGCAGAAGGAAGTCAGGGCAAAAATGACGGTGAGTTAAAAATGAGGGAAAGGATTGTGCTGAAGCTCTCCACCAGCGATTTCTGTTGTTATAACTGAAATTGAATCATAGATCATCAGCTAAGAATGAGGATAGGTCAAGGAGCATGGAGGTTAAGTAGGAGAGACTAAGTGTGACTATGGTTGACACAGGATGAAAGCAAGATCCATGAAGGACAATCTGGGGTAAAGGGCAGAATATGAGAATGCATTGTCTATGTTAATATTGATGCTACCAAGAATGATGAAAGAATTCATGAGAGAAATAAGATATACAAGTTACATAATTCTTTAATAAATTAAAGAGAGTGTCTAGGAGGGGAATAACTGCTTCCAACATTATGCAGATAGAAGTCTGAGGCATATATGTTAGAGAGTTTGTAAACACTTAAGGTCAGGGAGGTGAAATTATTTACATAAAATAAAGTGATAAAATGCCACATAGTACATATACACACATAAGCATACAAATGTATATACACACACAGTACACAAACATCCACATATATACACAGCCATAAATGTACACACCACACCACAACCTTCCTACTCTCAGTCTCAGAAGGTATTTATGATCTCTGACTCCTTCAGTGGGCCTAAAAGAACTTGATTATCAGGAACCTGACATCAAACATATGCTAAAAAAAAAAGTTGGAGACATAATATCAAAGTAAATTTTCCCTCATCCCTTGCTATTCATTTATCTTTTATCTTCTTTCTTCTTTCTTTGTCTCTCTTTTCATCATGTATAAAAGAAATAAAAATTTACATGAGGATTATGTATAAATTTATATGTGTATGCTTTGTGGAAACATTCATATTTATACACATATCTGTACTGAGTCATGATGTAAAATCTGTTTCCTACTCTGAGTCACAGTGGGCAATGTTTGAAAGCTACTGCCTATCCACTCTGACAACTACTGAATTCCAACTTCTTCTGAAAAGAAATGAATTTCAAAAATGATCTCTCCTAGACTCTTTCCATGCCTCAGTTTATATGCCCATCTGTCTACTGAACATCCCACCAGCTCCTAAATTCAAGTTACTTAAAACAACTACCACCTTCATTCCAACCCAGGGCCTCTCCCCAACAGGCCTATGTCTCTGGAATAATTAAATCCTTCACTCATATGCAAATCTTCAGTTAGTTAGTTAGCTGCCAGAATGTTTAGATTCTTTTCACCTGCATGGGTTCCTATTTTGTTCATCTAAATGCCACCACCCTAATTTAGTTCAGTATGGCTGTAATATCCCAATACCAGGTGTCCCAGCCTATAGTCTTGTTTTTGTTTTGTTTTTGCGGTACTGGGGGTTGAACTCAGGGGCATTCTACCTCCGAGCTATACCCCCAGCCCTATTTTTTATTCTTTATTTGGAAACAGGTCTCACTAAGTTGCGGAGTGCCTCACTTAGGTAGCTGAGGCTGGCGGCGAACCCGGATCCTCCGGTCTCAGCCTCCCGAATGCTGAGATTACAAGCGTGCGCCACCATGCCCGGCTCCCCTATAGTCTTCTAAACTGTATAATCTGTATACTACAGCCAATTTTGTCCTCCATACCACCATGTTAATAAGAGATATCCCTGATCAAAATATAATTAGTTCCCCAAATTTTATCAAATAAACCCCAAATACAGCTTTATAGGTTGTTGAATTGTTCGCATCTGGAACATAAAAGCCTTGTGTTATATATATATCTCAGTACCACTCTTTCCACCTAATAGGTTGATTGCATATATTAGGTACATAACAGACATTTGAAAAAGGAATAGTGAATCGAAAACAGCATTATTAAACCATCAATGTGAAAAATGAAAATAAAGTTTTCTTTATGAATTAATAATTATACTAATCAGAATTTCTTCATGTGATCCAAAACCTCAAAATTTTAAGACGGCTATAGAAAGATCAGCTGACATTATATTCCTAGTACCTAGATAAATACCCGTCAATGCAACCTACATAGGAGCGTGGCACTAAAAATGAATGAACAGATTCATTTGCATAAACAAATAAACTGACTTCTGTTCCATGACATTAGCACTATATAGATTTTCATTAAATTATTTAACTTAATTCATGGTCATTCTAACAAAGGGTGCAAAATCAGGGGTTTTATATATGTAAATGAGTTAGACCGAAATAGCTGGCTCAAGCTGCTTCCTCTATAGTTTTCATATATATGTCCAAACCATGAGGAAATGATTGACAGGATGGCCCCAAATTACTTCTACTCCCATAAAAAGGCACATATTAAACAATAATGGGAAAATAATCTCAATGCACCAACTCTACATGAAAACTGGGCTGAAATCAAAACTGACAGCTCAGTCCCAAAATGCACATTCAATCTAATGGGAAAGAATGTCAACAGAAAATAATTACCCATTACTCTCACCCTGTTTTCAGAGAAATTAGCATGAAAATGTTTCAAGTTGTAGCAGGAAATTTCGACACACAGGTTAATCTTATCTTTAATTATAAAAAAGCAGTGCACACATTTTAACATGCAAATTCAATTGTGTGTTGGTGTGCGGATGGTTTGCCATCATGGGGAAAATATCTTTCTTTCAGAACAATGGCACCAGGTGCTAAGAAATGAATTTCTATTTTTAGTTGTAATTTAATTCTACTCACAAAGGAATGTGCAAGACAGAAACAAAGATAAAACTACATCTAAGTTTTTAGGGTTAGTATTAAGTAACTATAAGGATATATACAACTAAGAATTCTCATTTAAAAATATGTTATATGAGGATGCTTAGTATTTACCTAACATTTTTCTGTTTATAAGGCATTTTGAAATGCCACGGTCCATTTTCTTGAACTTGCAACATTTGGGAGATCTGTCACATTGATGTAAAGCAAGAGTATGATGTCATCATAAATGATGTTGCAGAAAAATATTTGTGACAGATCAATGATAGGGAGGTTTAATATTAAGGAAGATAGGAATGACACTTTAAAGTGGCAAGGAACTTCCCAGTTTACTCTTTCTTACATTTCCCTGCTAACCTGACATTAACTCTTCCAAGAAGAGTGGCTCAGTAACACAAGGCAATTGCAAATGGTGACATCATTGTTCCACAATAACTAATTTCTATAGAATAAACTCTGTGATTTCTCCCCAAATTTTCCAATTCAGTATTTATTCCTCAGGGACACAACATAGTAGTGCAATGATCAAATGTTAGGAGTATAGCCAGGCATCTGGGGTTGAAACTTAGCTCTGCCACTTACTGTATGTCTTCAGATGAGTCACTTAACCTTTGTAGATATAGGAAATGGGATAAGACTATTGCCTACCTTAGGGGATTGTTTTATGGATAAATAAAATAATTCACATAGAACACTTAGTACCTGGAAAGTAGTAAATGGCATTTGTTTTTTGCTTGCTTGCTTGCTTTCTTTCTTTCTTTCTTTCTTTCTTGTACAATATCAGCTCTACTTGTGGACCTACTGGTCAAAGCTTACAAAAATATTACAAAGATATTACAAAGATAAGCAATGCTGTTGTGTAGAAGGATCAGGAATCTCTCATAATGCATTTCTTGTTCCACCTTTAAGGATTCTTGCGATTACATTGGGCCCCATTGTGTAATTCAGAATAATGTCCCTATTTTAAATGTCCCTATTTAATTCCATCTACAACTTTAATTCCTATTCCCCTTGTTGATATAGTCTCATAGTCACAGTTTCTGGGAACAGGGATATCCATGTGGGGAGAGCAGAAAGGGTGAGAAGAAGGCATTATGCTGCCTCTTGCAAATGTGGATGACTTTGTAATAAGAAAAACAAATAAGTATTGTAAACTACACATCTATAAAGCTTTCATCTAGCCAGTCATTTTGCTTTGTTCTGCAAATTTTAAAAGTTCTCTTTCTTCACGAAATGTCACTTTCATCTAATAAAATGTCATCATCATATACTACTGATTTAATTAGGCCAACAGTATTAAATAAAAGTCTACAATGTCTATCATGTGCAATAAGTATGTTAAACACGATGACAATTTTACCAATGGCACCCCCTTAATGTGGTACCTTCATACTGTATATGAGCTTCTCTGGTGTCCAGAGCAACCAGGGGGAGAATTAAGTGGACAACTGAATACCAGCCTATATTAGGTACTTTTAGCATATTAGCTTATTTGATGTTTTCAATACCCTGCTAGGCAAGGATTAATTTTTTATATTTTTATTGGTGCATTATAATTATACATCATACTGGGGATTGAAAGTCATATAAACAAACATGCATACAGCTCTTGGTGTGTTTCCTTCAGGTCACACCCCACTAGCCACCCTTCCCTGTACATAACAATGAAATTGGTAGTAATACCTTCATTTGTGGGAATACCATAATTTGAACTATTTCTTTCATCAGTTCTTCATTTCCCCTCCTTTCTTCCCTCCTTCACCCTTCCACCATTCTGCTGGTCACTCTCTTCATTTATTTAAAGTCTCTTTTGTTTCCTATTTTCTCTCTAGCTTCCACACATGACAGGAAACTTTTTACTTTTGAATTTCTGAGACTGACTGATCTCATTTAGCATGATATTCCTAGCTCTGTCCATTTTCCTGTAAATGACATAATTTCATTCCTTATGGCTGAGTACAATTTTGTTGTGTGTATATATACCACATTTTCATTATCCATTCAACTGTTGACGGACACCTAGTTTGGTTCCATAATTTAGCTATTGTGAATTGTGCGGCTATAAACTTGGCTATGCATGCATCACTTTAGTATTCTGACTTTAATCCTCTTGGATAGATAACGAGGAGCCTCCTTAATCTAAACGAGACTTCAAATAATGCACCCTTTGTTATTCAGCAAATGTGAGAATTTGAAGTAATGCCAAATAAAAATAAAAAAGAATAGCAAAGGTTGGCAAGGATGTGAAGAACCTGCTGTACTACTGAGGGAAATGCAAAATGGTACATGGTATGGTTTGGAAATGACATGTCCCCAAAGACTCATGTGTTAAACAGGCTTGGTCCCCAGTGCAGCTGCGTCCAGAGCTGGGGCTTTGGGGAAGCGATTGGATCATGAGGCTCTGACCACATCAGTGGATTTATCCAATGAGGGGCTTGCAGTTGAATGATTTATTGGGAAGTGGTCAGGAAGTTGGAAGAAGTAGGTCACCAGGGGCATGCTCTGGAAGGGTACATCTTGTCCCCAGTCTGTCTCTCTCTCTCTCTCTCTCTCTCTCTCTCTGCCCTCCCACCATAATGTTCTGTGTCACCACAGGCCCAGGAACAATGAAGCCAGGACTGAAACCTCTAAAACCATGAGCTAGAATAAATTTTTCATCCTTTAAGTTGTTTTTCTTAGGTATTTTGTTCCAGACATGAAAGCAGCTGATTAACACAGTACAGCTGCCATGCAAATCAGTAGGAAGTTTCTTCAAAAAAAATTATAAATGAACCTACCATATGATGCAGCAATCTAGCTTCTTGGTATATGCCCAAAATAATTCAAACCAGGATCTCAACAATATGTCCTCATTCCCATGACCAGAGCAACATTATTCACAATAGACAAAATATGGGAACAAACGTGCATTAAATATCCCAATGGATGGGTAAAAACCCAAATGAAAGGAAAAAGAAAATGTGGCATAGTAGTCAGCCTTAAGAAAGAAGGAAATCCTCCATTTGTAACAAAGATGAACCTGTGGGACCTGACACTAAGTGAAATAAGCCAGTCCCAGAAGGAAAGACACTATCTGACTCCATTTATGTGAGGTGCCTAAAATAGTCAAACTCAAAAAAGCAGAGAATAGAATGGTAGTTACCAGTGGCTGGGGGTAAGAGGAAAGACAAAATTATTATTCAATTAGTATGGAGTTTCAATTATGCAAGATGAATTTGTCCTAGAGGTCAGCTGCATAGCATAGCAACAACACTATACCATGCATTCAAATCTTTCTCTGAATGGCAGTGTTTTTGCAGTAATGTGTGATAATACAATAGCGTTCATAAAACAAAAAGCAAATAAACAAAAAAACAAAGAGACACAAGGAAATTTTTGGAGATGATGAATATGTCTATTACTTTAATTGTGGTGGTGATTTCATGGATGAATTCACATAGTCAAACTGTACATGTTAAATATCTTCAGTTTTTGTATATCAATTATATCTTAATAAAGCTTGTTGTAAAAAATTCAATAGACCTAACATCGGAGGCTTCCTTCTACAGTGGATCTCTACAGCCATCACGCTGTGTTCCTCAAAGACAACAGAAAACCACTGAGCCCCAAATAAAGATACTAGAAATGCAGATTCAGAAATTCCCAGTGTTACCACGAAGCAAGGGGTCACAAAACCTCTGCTACCACGACAATATTGGAGTCTTTAAAACAAATATTAAATTTTTATCTCTCATACTAATTGCATGATGATTTTAAAAATTATCCCAGTGACAAATGGAAGTAGGTAACAGAAACCAAAACCATAGGTGTTTGATAAATAAGCCTTAATAAGGCAAAATTTAATAAAAAAGCACAAGAAAAATGTTTATTCTTACTAGTTCATAAAAATATAAATTAAAATAATGATTGTAAAGCATTTTAGAATAAGAAAAAACCTAAGATTTCTTTTAAATAGTGCTCAACAATTTGGAGTATTTTCTGTGTAATTAGGGTATTCATTCACTGCTGATAGTAGTATTAGAAATTGGTATAGCCTTTTTGGACAGCAATAGAAAATAGCCAGAACCATACAACTTTTTATGGATTTGACCCAGAAAAAAATCTTCTGGAAATTAAGACAGAATTGGTGGCACACACTTGTAATATCAGTACGTGGGAGGCTGAGACAGGAGGATCACAGGTTTGAGAACAGCCTCAGCAACTTAGCAAGGCCCTCTGCAACTTAGTAAGACCCTGTTTCAAAATAAAAAAATAAGGCTGGGGGTGTAGCTCAGAGGTTAAATGCCCCCTGGGATCAATCCCCAGACACACACACACATAAAAGATAAATTATTCAAGAGTACCAAAAATTTACATACTTAAGGTATTTATTTTAAAATTTTAAAAACAGCACAGGATGGACTCCAGACAAAGGAGAAGAAACCTAGTTGAGTAAAGAAGGGGAAGGGAACTTGAGGGAGATGGGAGGGTAGAAAAGGGAAACATCTCAATGGTCATGATGTATAGACACAAACTTATCAAAGCCAATCACTGAGCTGAGCACAGGAAGGAGGGGAGGTGGAGGGAACAGGGAGAGAACTGGGGGAGGGCTCAAGGAGTACTGTGGGCATGTATGCCTATATCACCCTGAACTTCAACAGATGTATTATTATAATTCACCATTAAAAAAAAAAACTTAGAGACACCCCAAACACAAGAGCAAAATAATTTAATAAATTAAAATATATCAAGTTGATGGAAAATTGCAGTCATTAAAATGATAATTATAAAGTAAATGTAAAAATATAATAAATGCTCATGGTTTACAGATTTAGTGTGAAAAGAATAAGGAGCAATGTATTCTATGATTGTAACTGAAAATATGTACTTATGTAGAAATACGTCACATTTTCTCAATTATAAATGGAATATTTTTAACATCTAACAGCTATGAAATCAAGATGCATCTTATCATCAGTATAGCTTCATGTTTTAATTGGAAGCATGTTTTTCTTAGTGGTAAATAAAATAATGATACATCTTAGATTAAATGAAATATGCAAATATGAAGCTGCTGTGCTAAGGTTGAGAGATTTGAAGTGTTTCATCTTGCTTATGTTCAAAATCAAACTTTTTTAGTAATAACTTTAAAAGGACAACAAATGAATAGAGTTAAATGTCTTTGAAAGTAATGGAAAATTCTAGAGGCTTACACATCTGTAAAGAATTGTCGTGTTCAATGAGTGAGCCATCTTTTAAGAGGAGGAAGATGAGGCTAAGGAATTCTGAAGGAAGGACTCTAGTTTTAGCAAGAAAGAAGGACGACTGGGAAAGGGCTTCAACATGGTTTCTAATCTGCCTCTGATTTGTGAGATGCCATTTTCTTCTCTGCCTAACTTCAGAAGGATCAGGAACCCTATGTCAGAGTTAAAATTAGAAAATGAAAATAGCTAAGTAGCTGTCTTTCTTACCACCTTTCATAAATATTGGTTCCAAATGAAGGCATAATTAAACTTGGCACAAGGGATTTGAAAGTAAGTAGTTTTAATCTTACACAAAAATCTTGCCCAAAACAATGTCATAAATTCATGTGAAGTCATAAAGAGTTCTTAGTTTTCAAAATACAAGGAAATAGTGACGACTAGAACTGGAAAAAGGGAGCAATATCAGGAAAGCAAAAGGAAAACATGTCAGTATGTTTAAAATTTATTACAGAGATTTTGAGGGTTTTTAATCAACTACAGTTAGAATGAAAAAGAGATGAGTTGTCAACCATTTCCTTTTCTTTTATATTTTTCTATAAGAATCAAACAGATATGATTTCTTTAGATCTAACTGAGGTCAAGAGTACATGCAACACACCAAGTAGGTCATGTGAGAAAGCTACTTAAATTGAGAAAAAAATCTAAATCTATAATCATCAGAAACTAGCAATCTTAATTACAGTTCTGTATGTGTGTGTGTGCTGTGTGTGTGCGTGTGTGTATGTGTGTGCATGTGTGTGTAGGGGTAACTAGGGATTAAACCCAGGAGTATTCTACCTCTGAGCTACATCCTCCACCCTATTTTTTTTTTTATTTTTATTTTGAAACAGAGCCTCACTAAGTTGCTGATGCTTGGCCGTGAACCTGCAATCCTCCTGTCTCAGCCTCCCAAGTGCGAGCATTACAAGTATGTGCCACCATGCCTGGCTACAATCATGTATTCTAAATCATCTGTACCAGGACTGCTCCTAGCTGGGTCATATCCACCTTCCCTTTCTTCCTCAGTAGCAGACCCCCATTTTTAAGTGGAGATCATTACGACCAGGAACAGTCTTGATTTCCCAACTTCCTCTGCAGCCTGTGGTTAAGCTCAGAGCAAAATCCAATACTTTAATGATCTAAATCCAAGACTTTAATGGCCCATCTAGAACCCTGTCCACACCACTCTTAAAAAGGAGAGGTAACTAGCCTCTCACTGTCCCCCTAGATTTCTCTGCATTTCAAGCATTGATTGTAACACTAGAGTTCAAACCCAGTTCATTGGTTCAGGCAATGACTTGTTCTGAGTGCTGCTAAGACTGGTGAATCAGAAGGAATTCGAGTACCCGGTTACGCCATGGATCTGCTCTACCTGCTTTGCATGGCTTACCCCTCGTCACTGCACATGAGGGAGAATTAACTTCTATCTTGATTAAGCCACAACTATTTGTAATATTTTACATTTACAGTTGAACCCAGTTCCTCACTGATATATATCAACTGTAAGTTAGTTTGTTCTTGCTTTGTCAGGAAATGTTTTCACATTCTTCTGGGAGTAAGTTTCCTTACCTAATTTCCCAAATTGAAGAACCATTTTATGAATCCCAATACCCACTAGATGGTCTGCACTATGCTGTTTTTTATGGATTGGCACAAAGAGAAAACAAGATGAAAAGGAACTGCCAAGCTGAAGCTGCAGAGGGTAGAGGGTGATAAGAGGCAAGAGCGTGGCCAGTGCAAGCTCTTCTCTTCCTTATCTAGGATTCATCATTCTTTGTTTTGTTTGTTTCTTTTCTTTTCTTTTTTGGGGGAGTACAAAAGATTGAACCCAGGGGCATTCTACCTCTCCACTACATCTTCCCCCCAACCCCACTTTATTTTTTATTTTGAAACAAGGTCTTGCTAAGTTACTGAGGCTGGCCTCAAACCTGGAATCAAACTTGTATCAACCTCCAAAGTCCCGGGATTACAGGCGTGCACCACTGCATCTGCCTGGCTATAGCAGATTTGAGAGGTAGAACAGAGACCTCTTAAAGCTTTGAATCTGAAGTCAGAAAACATTCTTTTCCTGGGCCTTTGACCTTCAGGTATTTTTGGAGGTGCTCTATATCTTTCCTATATAATCATTGCTAATCTCTACTAGGTGGGACAGCTTCAGAATAAAATAATCTTTTTAGAAATGCCCATTTTTATATCATTTTTGTGAACTTCTTGAAATGAGATTAGAATTGCTTTCCTTTCTGAGAGTGATATGGCATACCTGTAGTCCCAGCACTCGGAGCAGAGAGAACCACTTGAGCTTAGAAGTTTGAGATCAGTCTGGGCAGCATAGCAAGATGACCATCTTAAAAAAAAAAAAATTCTTTCATATAGAAGTCTTCTCTTCAACACTGTTCCTTGTTTAAAATGCATTTTCTGATCGATCACTTAAAATCTTTCTGATGTTACTGCATGGGTGCAATTCCTAGAACCATTTTCCACTGAACTTGGAAAATAGGTATTTTGTGACAATTTGATTATGAAAAATCATATATACATATTTGAATTCTTCTTTAGTGCTTTCCTAATGGTCAACCTCAAAAAGAAATAAATGTGGGGCTCCCTTTCAACTGTTGATTTAATTCCTGGTCATTAATCACCACTGTATGCATATGACTGAAGGCATTAACTATTCTCTGAGAAGAATAAAGTTGCTGGAGATGATGAAGATAAGGATAATTCAGCATAAAATGTGGCTAAGAGTCAATTAATAGTTAATAATGCACCCTCAATTAATAATGAAACCCCCCCATGGGCTCATGAAAAATGCAGGCACAAGCTCTCTATTTTTTCCTTCGTATCCAAAGGCTGCTCAAGGGAGGAAGTATTTATAAAGGACCTTTCAATCAAAAAAAATTTTTTTCTGTTTTTCTCAGCATTTGGGGTTTGACCCTCAAATCAAGCTAACCTCAGGAAAGCACACACTTGCTCTGATTTATGTGGGCACTTGACATGGGACTTCTATAGTGTAGCGCCTCTGTCATCTACTGAGCAACGATGCTGGAGTCACATGGCTGCGTGCGGTGTTGCTGAGAGCATCAGCGGCTGCCCTTAAGGGAATTTCCATGTGAGGAATTTAGATTTTAATCTAGTGAAACATTTGTTTCTCACCAAAATTGATGTGATTATTCTCCCTGGACATTATACTATGTCCCAGACCAATTTTTGTTTTCCTGTTGGCTGCCAGGAAATGTGGACCCCAATTCTTTGTTCATCTCTAACAATTACAGTGTGAACACTTGTGGTTTTCATCTTCTCATCTCCCAACCTCACTGTGAACTCTCCTCTGACTCTAACTTACACTCATCCTAATCATAACATGTTTCTTCTATCTACATGTCTACAATTCATTGCAGAACAAGGCAAAGAATAGCTAAATTAATAAAATTGATAAATAATAAAGATCTAATAATTCAGGCAAAGAGTGGATGTCTTGGGGTGCTCTGAGGATGTGACTCCTGGGGCCATTTCACCCTGCACCAGGCCTGTCACACTGTCCTGATGCTTTGTGTTCTTCCCAATACACAGCCAATCAGATCCTGTGCAGTAAGTTCTCAGAGGAACACCCTGACCCTTTGCAGTGGGTATCACTGCACACAAAAGAAGTAATCCAGAATCCTACACTGTGAGGGTTCTCAGAAGTCATTTGGCTCCAGCCTCCCCAGGAGCTGAAGTGGTCTCCACATGTGTTGGCAAAACAGCAGTGCGCTCTTATCCCTGGGCCTGTTCAGGAAAGTTGCCACCCAGAATGTAAGTCCCAGATTATAAAGCCACTTGCTTAGGTTTTCAATTTGGTGAGACCATTGAAAATTCGACAACTGAATTCAGGTCAGTTAATAATTAACTGGTGCCTCCTTTTCCATAACAACTCAATCAAGTAATAATCATTAAACAGTAACTAAGCACCTACTATTTGTAAGTTGTTGTATGGGACATAATATGAATAAGTTGTAAGCCAAATAGTTGAAAACTTATAAAAGAGTGAGGAAAACTAAACTAATACTCAAAAGCTGATAAATCATATGCAGATAACTCATTCTTCAAAAATGCTATGCAAGAAATACTATAATTCCATTATATGGAATTAAGAAAGGTTTCATGGAGACTGTGAATATTATCTCATATCTTTCTCACGTCTAGAGCATATCAGCACGTCAACTGAACAGAAGCTGTATGACAGGTGAAGAGGGAAAAATGAGCAAAAGGTGTGGAATATTCAGGAAAGAGCTCAGAAGTAAACTCTGGCTCAGCATGCTATAAAAAAAAATAAAAAATAAAAAACAACAACAACAACAAAAAAACACCATGATGGAAATAACTTTAGGAAAGAACATCAGCGAAGGCTGTTTTTTGTTTTGTTTTGTTTTTCTTTTTGGGTTGTTTGTTTGCTTTTGGTACTGGGGATTAAACCCAGGGGCATTCTACCTCTGAGATACACCCCCAGTCCTTTTTTATTTTTTATAGGGTCTAGCTATTTTTTTTTTTTTTTTTTTTTTTTTTGCGGTACTGGGGATTGAACTCAGGGGCATTCTACCTCCAAGCTACACCCCCAGCCCCAGCCCTACTTTTTATTCTTTATTTTGAAACAGGGTTTCACTAAGTCAAGGAGTGCCTCACTAAGTAGTTGAGGCTGGCTGAGAACCCAGATCCTCCGGTCTCAGCCTCCCAAATGCTGGGATTACAAGCATGTGCCACCATGCCCAGCTTGGCTATTTTTTATTTTTCTATTTTTACAGGGTCTGGCTAAATTTCTGAGACTGGCCTCAAACCTATAATCCTCCTGTCTCAGTCTCCCAAGTTCTGAGATTACAAATTTGCACCACTATGCCCAGCCTAGCCTCTTTGTAATTCAGTGGAAAGTGAGATATCCTTGTATATTTCCAAGAAAAGGAAGGATGGCATCAGAGGTTCCTTGAGAGAATTTTTTTTTTTAACCAAAATGAGGAATAGATTGGACTTGGGAGAAAGAAGTATATAGAAAATAAGAAACTGGATTCATTTTCTATATAGAAAGTATTTATACAATATCTTACTGTACAGCAAATGTTGAACCTATACCTATTATGTAAGTTTAATATATACACTGCACACAGAATCACATGCAAAATTAATGATAATAACTTCTGGAATAATTTACTAATAAAATTTAGATTTAATGCTGCTTGATAATAAGTTTCTTAGGTACAGAAATGTATTATTATGTGATAGTTTAACTATCTCAATTTCTCCAAGGTGAAAGAAATCAGAGGATTTTCAACAGTATCTTTAGATTTCTTTTTGTATTTGTGTGTGTGTGTGTGTGTGTGTGGCAATCAAAGCAGCAAGGGATCAGGTTTCTGAACATTATTGAGTGAAAATGTTTACCTTTGCAAATCCTGCCTTGGCTTTCAAAATTATAAGAGTATTGGTTCCCCTCTAACTCACTAAGTGTTTTTGCTCCATGGATACACATCTAAAGAGCAGAAAAACCTTCAATAAAGTGATTTCTGACACAATCTGAAATTCAGGCCTAATGCAAAAATATAATGTATTTCTGCTTTTCACTTTCCTTCTCCTAAGACACCAAAGAATAGTTCTATTAAAAGTGGAATTAGCCACAATCACCGTGCATATCCAATTTGGCAAGTTCTTACTTAAAAACCTGCTTTGAGTGCATTGTTCTAAAACATTTTGCAGTTCCAATTTTGTCTGAATGTGTTTTCAAAGGGGTTGTTTCTGGATGCTGTCACTCGTTAGTGGCCCCATTTTATGTACTCTTGCATACCTTATCCAGTATTCTGTTGAAACTAACTCTCAGAAACCATTTGGCTCAGGCTAACTCTTATCACATTACATACAGGAGAGGAAATGCATACTGTTTCAAATTCCTCCAGTTGGTCAATAATTGTAATTTATTTTATTAATGATGTCTTTGAAAAATATCAACATATCCCAAAGAATAAAATAAAAAATCTGTTCCCTTCTCTCTCTTGTATTATGTTAATATTTTTCAATTTTGTGTAGCATTTGTTTATTTGTTTGTTTTTGTTATGGTACTGGGGTTGGACCTAGGGGTGTTCTGACTCTGAGCTATACCCCCAGTCCTATTTTATTTTTAAATCTGAAACAGGGTCTCACTAAGTTGATGAGGGCCTCATTAAGTTGTTGAGGCTGGTCTTGCACCTATGATCCTCCTGTCTCAGCCTCCTAGGTACTGAGATTACAGAATTTTGTGTTCTTTAATAAGAACTATAAAACTATACTTGCCTACCCTCAACCCATTTTCTTCCCTCCTTCTCAGAAGCAACCCTATCAGGAGTACTATTTAACCTTCTAGTTCATTTTGATACTTGGAGATATATATTATATATACATATACATATACATATATATATATTTTGTGTGTGTGTGTGTGTGTGTGTGGTACTGGGGATTGAACTCAAGGGCATTCTACCTCCGAGCTATACCCTCAGCCCTATTTTTTTTTTTACTCTTTATTTTGAAACAGGGTCTCACTAAGTTGTGGAGTGCCTCACTAGGTAGCTGAGGCTGGCCTCGAACTTGGATCCTCCGGTCTCAGCCTCCCAAATGCTGGGATTACAAGTGTGTGCCACCATGCCCAGCTACATATATATCTTTAAATGACATATTGTTATTTTTTCCTTGCTTTTCAAATTTGAATATATCGCATCATAAACTCATTATTCTGCAACATTTTCACTATTAATACTATGTTTTTGAGATCTCTCCGTGTATTTATTCATTCCTTTTACCACTGGACTATGTTCTACTATATAAAGAAACACCATGGAAGTGATTCTTTTAGGATATTTAATGATTTTTCTTAGTTAGATGGTTTTAAATATTTTATTTTCACAAACAGTACTAAATGAGAAAAGCAGGTTTGTACAGGTTGGCTGGTGCAGTTTCTTTGGCAATATAAAAATGCAAATTAAATAAAATTTTTAAAAGCAGAGCTAGTTTCTTTGGGACATAGATTTATAAGTGAAGTAAATGTGCACTTCTAGATTTGAGTTTTTTGTTTTGTTCTGTTTTTGGTTTTTTTTTTTTTTTTACTGCTAAATTGTTCTCCAAAGCATCTGTATCATTTATACAGGACTTTTTTTTTTTTCAGTCTTCTTCATTTTCTGCTACTCTAATAGATGAAAATCATGACTAATTCTTGTTTCTACCTGTGTCCCCAAGATTACCAATAAGGAAGCCTGAGTGACACTCTCCCTGTGTGACGCACTGGGGAGCTGGCCTGGGCTACAAATAAACGACAGTGTTGTCAACATCCCCGTCTTGAAAGGAACTCATGTCATGGTGGAATAGCGTATCGACTTTCACAGGCTCAAGGAGACACCAGAGTAAGATCACCAGCCTCCAAAGTGCCCTGTGTGATACACACTTCTAAGAAGGCTTCCACCATTATAGGATAATACGAAGCAAGGCTTGCTTCCCATGTGCAGTGTAGAGCGAAGGACAGGCTGAGCAGGAATGTCTGCCTGAGAGTCATTTTTAAAACTATAAATGTTCTGTATAAAGCTGAAAGCTGTCATGCCTCACTGAAGTAAAGTGTTGAAATGGGCCTACTTTGTATTAGGGACTTTGTAATATTCCTTTAACTGCCTCTCTCCTTTCCCCTCCTCTCCTACCCTCCTTGGAGTACCCTGATAC
>PVLC010031854.1:0-18526 GCA_004027655.1 Graphiurus murinus | reverse complement strand
GTCTCAGCCTCCCGAATGCTGGGATTACAAGCGTGCGCCACCACGCCCGGCTGAAGATTGACTTTTATTTTGTAAAAGAAGAGGCATTAAAATGGGCTGTGTCAGCAGGGCGTGGTGGCGCACGCCTGTAATCCCAGCATTCGGGAGGCTGAGACCGGAGGATCCGGGTTCGCGGCCAGCCTCAGCTACCTAGTGAGGCACTCCGCAACTTAGTGAGACTCGGTTTCAAAATAAAGAATAAAAAATGGGGCTGGGGGTATAACTCGGAGGTAGAATGCCCCTGAGTTCAATCCCCAGTACCGCCAAAAAAAAAAAAAAAAAAAAAAATGGGCTGTGTCCTGCAGAGGTCTAGAATAAAACATGAATTTCAAATAGAAGGAATATGAGTCCAGACACTGTGGCAGGAAGCTCTATGGGTCTTGTTGAGGAAGAGTTGTGTGTCTGGAGTATCGTATTTATGAAGAAGGCAGATCGCCAGGCATCATGCTTGTTACTTAGAATAACGTTTGACCTGCTCCTGGTCCCCCCTGCCTACCCCAGAGTAGACGAAGTACATGTGCAATTTCTATGCATTTCTATGAATATGATAAGGGGAAGTACAGGGTTCTCAGGGGAGCACTTTGGGCAAATTGACTTTTCAATTGCAGCCTAAAGGTTGAGTCGAGGGTGTGAAGAGAGCAGTGTTCCATTCTAGGTCATAGCATGGGCTGAGGCCTAAGGGTCCAAGAGAGTCCCCTTGGGGAATTGCAAATGAAACTATGCTTGGCAGTTTGTTACAGTGCAGTGCATGAGATAAATTCAGTCCCTCAAACATGTTTTGTTTGCCCCACAATATTTTTAAGAACTTTATTTCATTGGCCAATCTTTGAAAAAAAAATGAAATTTGACCTGAATGAACCTGGAAGTTGGGTTCAAACTCCCTCCTGTCACCAAAGGAGTAGAGCTATGTAAAGCTATCTTCTGTTTACCAGTTTTTGGGTGTGTTCATTTTTTGTTTTTGTTTGTGTGTGTGTGTATGTTTGGCATTGAGCTATACATTCAGCCCTATTTTATTTTTTATTTTGAAACAGGGTCTCACTAAATTGTGTAGGGCCTTGCTAAATTGCTGGGGCTGGCTACAAACCTGCAAACCTCTTGTTTGAGCCTCGAAAGTACTGGGATTATAGGCATGCACCACCATTGCCGCCCACCTAGAGAAGAGAATTTTTATATTTATTTATTTATTGGTGCTAGAGATTGAACCCAGATGCATTCTACTTCTGAGCTGCACCCCCAGCCCTATTTTATTTTTATTTTTTGAAGCAAGAGTCTCACTAGGTTGATAAGAGTCTCTACTTGCCTAGGCTGGTCTTGAACCTGCGATCCTTCTGTCTCAGCCTCCCAAATACTGGAACTATAGGCATCTGCCACCATGCTGAGAGGAGAATTTTAAAAAGAGGATGGAGGCTGGGTGTGATGGTGCATTCTTGTAATCCCAGTACTTGGGAGGCATCCTGGCCCAGCTAATTAGTAAGGCCGTCTGCAACTTAGTGAGACCCTGTTTCAAAATAAAGAGTAAAAAATAGGGCTAGGGGTGTAGCTCAGAGGTAGAATGTCCCTGGGTTCAATCCCCAGTACCACACAAACAGATACACAGGCACACACACACAAAAAAAAAAAAAAGAAAAAAGGAAGGAAGAGTCAGAATGTTGGGATGAGCAGGAAATTATCATGTCAAAGAAGTTTTTTTTTTTAATTTTTTTGTGGCACTGGGGTTTGAACTCAGGGGCATTCTACCTCTGAGCTACACCCCCAGCCCTATTTTTTATTCTTTATTTTGAAACAGGGTCTCACTAAGTTGCGGAGTACCTCACTAGGTAGCTGAGGCTGGCCGCGAACCGGGATCCTCCGGTCTCAGCCTCCCAAATGCTGGGATTACAAGCGTGCACCACCACTCCTGGTTTCAAAGAAGTTTTAATGGACTGGACTGGGTGGCTCATCCCAGTACTTTGGAGGCTGAGACAGGAGAATTGCAAGTTTGAGGCTACCTTAGCAAGTAGTGAGATTCTTATCAACCTAAGAAGACCCTGTTTCAAAATAAAAATAAAGCCAGGCATGGTGGTGTATGCTTATAATCCCAGTACTTGGGGGGCTGAGACAGGCTGGATGTGAACATCCAGCCTTAGCTACTTAGTGAGGCCCTCCACAACTTAGTGAGACCCTGTTTCAAAAATAAAGAATAAAAAATGGGGCTGGGAAGTGAGGCTGGCTGCAAAACTGCAATCCTCCTGTCTCACCCTCCCAAGTACTGGGATTACAAGTGTGTACCACCATACCTGGCTCCATCATAAGTTTTGTTTTTTGTTTTATTTTTGTGGTACTGGGTATTGAACCCAAAGGCATTCTACCTCTCAGCTATAACCCCAGCCCGATTTTATTTCTTATTTGAAAACAGGGTCTCGCTAAGTTGCAGAGGGCCTTGCTAAGTCTCCGAGGCTGGCTTTGAACTTGTGGTCCTCCTGTCTCATCCTCCCAAGTACTGGGATTATAAGCGTGCCCTACCATGCCCGGGTCACACATTAGTTTTAATTGGGTGGATGTGATCAGAATTGTTGGTGTGATAATTTAGAAAGAATTTTCCATCTATTTCAGTTGTCATTAGTCACCGCTTTTACTTGAACTCATGGAGCCATTTGGCCCATAATTACATATTATTATATCTAATAAATACAGTAATAATATGTAAAGCACTTTGTAGGTTTAACAATCTTATCCAATTCTCGCTTCCCTGTGAGGTAGTTGTCCCTGTTTAGTAGGTGAGGAAGTCGTGGCTCAGGAGAGAATGACTTGCCTAAGCAGCAGAGCTTGAGCTGCAGTCCAGGCTTTCTATGGTAATCTTGTTTGCCTAATTAGATTGTATATTTCTTTTTTTTTGGAGGGGTAGGGAGGGAACTGGGCATTGAACCTAGGGGCAGTCTACCTCCAAGCCACACCCTAGCCTTTTTATTTTTTGTTTTGAAACAGGGTCTCTCTAGGTTGCTGAAAGTCTTGCTGTCTTGGAACCTGCAATCTTCCTGTCTCAGCCTCTCAAGTACTATGATTACAGATGTGCATTACCATGCCCAGTTGTGAACTCTTCTTTCCTTTCTTCCTCCCTCCCTCCCTCCCTCCCTCCCTTCCTTCGTCTTTTCTCTTGTGGTTCTGGGGATTAAACCTAGGGGTTACTTAGGTAGCTCTAATCTATATCCCCAGCCCGATTTTATTTACTTTTTATTTTGAAACAGGGTCTCACTAAGTTGCTAAGGCTGTCTTTGAATCTGCTATCCTCCTTGGACTACATTTCTTTTTTTTTTTTTTTTTTTCAGTACTGGGGATTGAACTCAGGGGCATTCTACCTCCGAGCTATACCCCCAGCCCTATTTTTTATTCTTTATTTTGAAACCAGGTCTCCCTCAGTTGCAGAGGACCTCACTAGGTAGCTGAGGATGGCCGCGAACCCGGATCCTCTGGTCTCAGCCTCCCAAATGCTGGGATTACAAGGGTGTGCCACCACGCCCGGCTTGGACTGTACATTTCTTGAGACCTGAATTGTATCAGTTATTTCTTTTGTCCAGCACCTATCTCAGCGCTGGGCAGAAGGACTGGCAGTAGTCAAGAGTAATTTGCCTTCTCTTCTTTCTGCCTGTAGCGCCCTCACAAAGCCAATGCTGAGGAGATGACCAAGTACCACAGTGATGACTACATTAAATTCTTGCGCTCCATCCGTCCAGATAACATGTCTGAGTACAGCAAGCAGATGCAGAGATGTAAGTCCATTCTGTTCCCTCCCTACTCCTTGTCTTTTGGAGAGGCCCACCCTGCCTTCCTTGTACCTCCTGTTCAGCTGACATCTGATTTCCCTTTCCCATCAAGGGTGCCAAAGTCGTCCTATTTTCTCAATCCTGGCTTTCCGGTTGTAAATAATAGACATTGGACTTTATCCAGTTAGGTTTATAACACCATTCCGATTATGCTGTCACTGTCATGGGAAAAGCACCGACCTGGGATGTGCACAGTAGGTACAGGACACAGTTCACACTCTTAACTGACTGGGCCAGTCATTTCTCCTTGGATTTTGTTTGGTAAGATGGGCTGGGCCATGTGATCTCTGATTCTTATCCAATTGCAATTGCTCTGACTTTCTGAGTATTAATCAAGAATTTAGAGGCCACTCAGGACAGACTTTAGATGATGTAATCTTAGAGATGAGGTGATTCTCCCCTGTCCCTTAGAATTTGAAGCTCCAGAATGGGTCCCATCTCAGAAGCCACACTTAGTTTGGAAGAATCATCGAGATTACTTTATCTGTAGGGAAAACATTATTCAAATTTGGGACTAAGCAATCATACCTGGCTTCTCCCTTGTGCTAATTTAGAAATGATCTCTTAGCACCTAAGGGTTAATAAAACAGTGTAACAGTATTCAAAGAAGTTTTGATTAGCTTCTGACAGTTTATATTGTAATATGAGGAAATCTCTGCTACTTGTTTATTGCTACTGGCCACAAGGTGGTCTGATTGCAAGGAAGCAAGTTATTTATTAGTTACAATAACTGCAGTTGTAATGATGAAGGAGCCACAGAGACCTTTCTTGAAGCATTAAGCTTCTTTGCTACCCACAACTCCAGATGCTGTTGGTCCCTCTGAGTGAGGTGTTTGCTCTCTGAATTGGCAGGATCTTATTGCTTTCAAGGTAAGACAAGTTCATTTCTTCACTGCAGATGGCTTTAGGGGTTACCATACCCATTTAGGCCAAGGATCCAGCTCCACTCTCAGCAGAACAGGCTCTCATTAGAGAAGCAGATTGGTATTGAAGCAAGAAAAAGAGCTTTGCTGTCTTAGTTTAAATGCTTAGTTCTAGTGGGATGTGGTGGTGCATGCCTGTAATCCTAGTACTTAGAAGGCTGAGACAGGAGGATCACAGGTTCCAGGACAGTTTCAGGAAGTAGTTAGACTCATCAACCTAAAGAGATCCTGTTTCCAAATAAAAATAAAATAGGGCTGGGGGTGTAGCTTGGAGGTAGAATGCCTAAGTCTCCTAGTCTCTCTGAATGTTATTTTCCCCCTTTAAGAGGAAGACAGTAAGTCGGGTGTGGTGATGCATGCCTGTAATTCCAGTACTTGAGAGGCTGAGACAGGAGGATTACAAGTTTAAAGATAGCCTTGGCCAATACTCTTAGAAACCTAGAGAGACTATTTCAAAACAAAAAATAAGCCGGGTGTGATAGTGCATGCTTGTAATCCCAGTACTTGGGCGGCTGAGACAGGAGGATCCAGGTTCACGGCCAGCCTCAGCTACTTAGTGAGGCACTGTGCAACTTAGTGAGATCCTGTTTCAAAAATAAAGAATAAAAAATAGGACTGGGGGTATAGCTTGGAGGTAGAATGCCCCTGAGTTCAATCTCTAGTACTGCAAAAAAAATTAATAATAACAAATAAATAATAAAAAGGGAGAGGGTATAGCTCGAAGGTAGAATGTCCCTGGGTTCAATCTCTAATACCACACACACACACACACACATATGAGGAAGATAGTAGTGCCTATTTTATAGTTGAGGATCAGGGTTGAGTACGATACTGTATTCACAGAACCTACCCTCAATAAATAGTAGCTTTTGAGGCAGGTGTGGTGGCACACGCTTGTAATCCCAGCATTTGGGAGGTTGAGACCGGAGGATTCGAGTTCACGGCCAGCCTCAGCCACCTAGTGAGGTACTCCGCAATTTAGTGAGACTCGGTTTCAAAATAAAGAATAAAAAATAGGGCTGGGGGTATAGCTTAAAGGAAGAAAGTCCCTGAGTTCAATCCCCAGTACTGCAAAAAAAAAAAAAAAGTAGCTTTTGCTATAATGACTTAACTATTTTTGTTGTTTACAAGTTTGTTAAGACATGCAACATAGTAGTCTCTCAGGAATGTACAAATTCTACTCTGGTGCTCCAATTTTCCTTAAAGTAGCATTCTAAACTGGGTGTGGTAGATCACGCCTGTAATCCCAGTACTTGGAAGGCTGAGACAGGAGGAGCCAGGTGTGGTAGTGAATACTTGTAATCCTAGTAATTAGGAGCCTGAGACAAGAGGATTACAGGTTCGAAGACAGCCTCAGCAAGTTAGTGAGACTCTTTTAAAACAAAAATAAGAGCTGGGCGTGGTGGCGCACGCCTGTCATCTCAGTACTTGGGAGGCTGAGACAGGAGGATCTGGGTTCCCGGCCAGCCTCAGCTACTTAGTGAAGCCCCTCAGCTTCTTAGTGAGGCAATCCGCCACTTAGTGAGACCCTGTTTCAAAATAAAGAATAAAAAAATAGGGCTGGGGATGTAGCTTGGAGGTAGAATGCCCCTGGGTTCAACCCCTAGTACCGCAAATAAATAAATAAATAAATAAATAAATAAATAAATAAAATGGGGCTGGGGTGTAGCTCAGAGGTAGAATGCCTATGGTTTCAGTCCCTAGTGCCACAAAAAGCAACAACAACAACAACAAAAAACCTGCCTCAGTAATTTAGCAAGACCCATTTCAAAATAAAAAGGGCTGGGAATGTAGCTTGGAGGTAGAATGCTTCTGGTTTTAATCCTCAGTAACATATACACACACACAAACACATCAGCATTCTAAAACTGTGCATTAAAAAGTTAGATCTGGCCGGGCGTGGTGGCGCACACTTGTAATCCCAGCATTCGGGAGGCTGAGACCAGAGAATCCCGGTTCGTGGCCAGCCTCAGCTACCTAGTGAGGCACTCTGCAACTTAGCGAGACCCGGTTTCAAAATAAAGAATAAAAAATAGGGCTGGGGGTGTAGCTCGGAGGTAGAATGCCCCTGAGTTCAATCCCCAGTACCGGAAAAAAAAAAGTTAGGTCTGAACCAGGCATGATGTTGCACTCTTATAATCCCAGTCCTTGGGAGGCTGAGACAGGAGGATCACAGGTTCAAGGACAGCCTCAACAAGTAGTGAGACTCTCATCAACCTAGCATGACTGTTTCGGAAAAAAAAAAAAAAATAGAGTTGAGGTGTCCCTCGGAGGTAGAATGCCCCTGAGTTCAATCTCCAGTACCAAAAAAAAAAAGTTAGGTCTGTGCTGGACATGGTGGTACACACACTTGTAATCCCAGTGTTTGTGAGTCTGAGACAAGAGGATTGCAGATTCTGGGACATCCTCAGCAAATTGTGGGACTCTCATTAACCTAGTGAGATACTGTTTCAAAATTAAAATAAAAGCCAGCAGTGGTGGTGCTCATAATCCCAGTACTGGGAAGCTTACAGGTTTGAGGATAACCTCAGCAAGTAGTGAGACTTGTATCAACCTACCGAGACCCTGTTTCCAAATAAAGAAAATAGGGCTGGGGGTGTAGCTTGAAGGTAGAATGCCCTGGGCTCAGTCCCCATCCCCCCCCACACACACAAAAAAAAATTAAAATAAAATCGGGCTGAGGTGTAGCTCGAAGGTAGAATGCCACTGGTTTCAATTTCTAGTGCCACACACACAAAAAAGTTAAGTCTGAGCCTTCCTACTCTCAAACCCCCAGTCTGATCTCCCTTTCCATTGGAGAGGCCCACCCTGCTTTCCTTGCACCTCCCATTCAGCTGACATCTGATTTCCCTTACGGCTCAAGGTGCCAAAAGTACTTCTTTTTTCTCATCTAGTTTTCCTTGATCTCTGATTATAAATAATAGACATTGTCCTTTTTCCAGTATGGCTTACAACATTGTCCCAAGAGTACTGTCACTGCCATGGGAGAAGCACTGCCTTCTCTGCCTCCCTCTCCTTCCCCATCCCTCACAGTGCTGACCCCTTCAGTATAAAGCCAGCCTGAGAATGAGAAACGTACTGTGGAAAGAGGAAGAACTCACAGAAAGTCCTCCCTAGCCTCACAGATTAGCTCAATGAGTGTCTGCTCTCCCTCTCCCCCTATCTCTTAGCTACTTGAGCTGGGAAGTAGTGAGCTGGAGATTTGAGCCATTTGTTGGATTGAGGGCCTGAAGGGATTTTTTTTTTTTTTTTTTTTGCGGTACTGGGTCTTGAACCCAGGGACATTCTACTTCTGAGCTACACCTCTAGCCCTATTTTTAATTCTTTATTTTGAAACAGGGTCTCACTAAGTTGCAGAGGGCCTCACTAAGTAGGTAAGGCTGGCCGCAAACCTGCGATCCTCTTGTCTCAGCCTCCCAAGTACAGGAATTACAAGTGTGCACCACCATGCCTGGCTCTGAAGAGAAATATTTTTTTCTCATGTTTCAAACACCCATTCTCTCCCATGAGGACTTCACATCCCAAGTGGGAGTAGAGATGAAACTTGGGAAACCCAGGCAGGTGAACCTACTGCAGGAGTAAATAGCCAGAGGGGGAAAACAGGTGCCAATAGATAAATAGGCTGGCCCCAGGGACCAAAGTTCTTATTGACACAGCCTCCAATATTTACTCAGGAAGTGAGGAAGAGCCACCGGCTTGCGCCCCGTATGCAGCCGCTCTTCCTCAGGCCACCAGATCTTGGGCACCCTCCAAGCTAGAGCAGTGCTGCAGCTGGTAACTCCTGTGCTTATTGGAAATCCTGAGCTTCAGCTGTGTCTTGAGATGTCCAAGCTGGCCCCCTCCTCCCCCCCCACCCCCCGCCATCCCTCCCCATCCCAGGGCTCCTTTTCCTCGCTGTGTTTGAGAACTCCTGTTGATAACAGCAGGTGCAGTGAGAAGGCTGGGTGGAGAGAATAAGGATGCAGTCCCACTCCTGCCTCTGACTTCCTGTGTGTCGTTGTTGTCTCAGCAGTTTCCTTCTGTGTACGAGGAGACTTGGAGCCCTAGGGCTGCTCACTCTAGCTCTGTGGTCTGCAGCCTCCAGGTGTGCTTTCCTTCCTGTCTTTTTCTGTGCATTTGCATCAGTGTTTGCATGTGTTTCCACATTATGCGCTAGTTTGTACATACTGCTGTAGGCCTGAAATAACTTTTCTCCAGTTGTCACTCGTGGGTGTAGTGACAAGAGCAGTGGACTGTAGGAGTCAGGGCACCTGCGCTCTGATTCTGTTTCTGCCGCTACCTGGTTCTATCAGCTTGAGCAAGCCACTCAACTTCTGTCTGTTTGTTTCTCTGCACAATGGGATTGATGTCTTGTCTAGCTTATAGGGCTATTGTGAGGCTCAAATGAGATTGTATGTGTGAAGGTACTTGGAGAAAGGCCAGGGTTTATTTTCATAGGCTGTTAGGACAGACAAAGCAAAGCCTAAGGCTTGAATGCTGCCTCTGCCATTTATTAGCAGTTTACTTCTCTGAACCCTCCCCTATTTATAAGATGGGACCAAATCCTTCCACAGAAGACTGTGAGGAGTAGTACATCAGGTATTTTAAAGCATTTAGCAGTGTCTATCATGTTGTAAGCACTCAGTAACTGATAATTCTGTAGGTCTCTGTTCTTCACTTCCTGATTGGTCAGCTGAAGTGAAGTCCAGGAACAAACTTAGGCTGCCAGAAGATGAATTTTTCTTCCTCAAGGAATGGATCAGCCAGACATGATGGTACACACCTATAATCCCAGTACTTGCCGGGCGTGGTGGCGCACACTTGTAATCCCAGCACTTGGGAGGCTGAGACTGGAGGATCCGGGTTCGCGGCCAGCCTCAGCTGCTTGTGAGGCACTCTGCAATTTAGTGAGACCTTGTTTCAAAATAAAGAATAAAAAAATAGGCCTGGGGCTGTAGCTCGGAGGTAGAATGCCCCCAGGTTCCATCCCCAGTACCACACACACACACAAAAAAATCCCAGTACTTGAGAGGCTGAGACAGAAGGATCACAGGTTCCAGACCAGCCTTAGCAACTTAGTGAGGTTCTCAGCAACCTAGCAAGACCCTGTTTTAAAACAAAAATAAAAAAGGGCTGAGGGGCCATGGAGGTACACACTTGAAATCCCAGTACTTGGGAGGCTGAGACAAGAGGATCCGGATTCGAGGCCAGCCTCAGCTACTTAGTAAGGCTCTCTGCAACTTAGTGAGATCCTGTTTCGAAAAATAAAGAATAAAAAATAGGACTGGGGATGTAGCTCAGAGGTAGAATGCCCCTGGGTTCTATCCCTAGTACCACAAAAATAAATAAATAAATAAATAAATAAATAAATAAATAAATAAATAAATAAATGAATAAATAAATAGAAACAAACCAGTGTTTTCCAAGTTGCTAAATGCTTCTCCATGTAAGATTTCTAATGCTGGGCATGGTGGCTAGCACATGCCCATACTCCCAGTTACCCAGAAGGCTGAGACCAGAGGATTACTCCAGCCCAGGAATTCAAGGCCAGTCCACACATTATAATAGTGAGACCCCCATCTCAAAAAAAGAAAAAGAATGAGAAAAAAAGAAAGACAGGCCGGGCGTGGTGGCGCACGCTTGTAATCCCAGCATTCGGGAGGCTGAGACCAGAGGATCTGGGTTCGCGGCCAGCCTCAGCTACCTAGTGAGGCACTCCGAAACTTAGTGAGACTCGGTTTCAAAATAAAGAATAAAAAATAGGACTGGGGGTATAGCTCAGAGGTAGAACACCCCTGAGTTCAATCCCTAGTACCGCAAAAAAAAAAAAAAAAAAAAGAAAGACAGCCAGGTGTGGTGGAGCACGCGTGTAATCCCAGTACTTGGGAGAGTGAGACCTGAGGATCCAGGTTCACGGCAGCCTTAGCTACTCAGTGAGGCCCTCCACAACTTAGTGAGACCCCGTTTCAATCCTGTTTCAAAATAAAGAATTAAAAATAGGGCTGAAGAGCCGGGCGTGGTGGCGCACGCTTGTAATCCCAGCATTCGGGAGGTTGAGACCGGAGGATCTGGGTTCGCGGCCAGCCTCAGCTACCTAGTGAGGCCCTCCGCAACTTAGTGAGACTTGATTTCGAGATAAAGAATAAAAAATAGGGCTGGGGGTATAGCTCGGAGGTAGAACGCCCCTGAGTTCAGTCCCCAGTACCGCAAAAAAAAAAAAAATAGGGCTGAGGAGCTGGGTGTGGTGGCGCACACTTGTAATCCCAGCATTTGGGAGGCTGAGACCGGAGGATCCGGGTTCTCGGCCAGCCTCAGCTACCTAGTGAGGCACTCCACAATTTAGTGAGACACTCCGCAACTTAGTGAGACCCTGTCTCAAAAATAAAGAATAAAAAATAGGGCTGGGGATATAGCTCTAAGGTAGAACACCCCTGAGTTCAATCCCCAGTACCGCAAAAAAAAAAACAAAAATAGGGCTGAGGGTGTAGCTTGGAGGTAGAATATCACTGGGTTCAATCCCCAATACCTTAAAAAAAAAAAAAAAAAAAAGGTAAAAAGATTTCTGTTAATTTTCTGAACATTTGAGTGAGGTGGATATCATTGTTGTTTATTATAGATAATGGGCTAAAGCCCAAAGAAGTTAAACTAGCCAGGAAATAGTAGAGCCTAGACTAGAGCCCCAACCTTCTGGATCTAAATTTTCAGAAATATCTAAACGAGCCAGATGCGGAGGCACACACCTATAATCCCAGTACTTGGGGGGCTGAAACAGAAGGATCATAGGTTTGAGATTAGCCTCTGCAATTTAGGGAGACCCTGTTGCAAAATAAAAAGTAAAAAGGGCTGGAGGTGTAGCTAGGAGGTAGAATGCCCCTGGGTTCAATCTCCAGTACCAGAAAAGAAGAGAAAAAGAAAGAATCTAAACAAAACTAAATAAAACTGTGGAAACTAACCTTGTGCTTATTCCTTTCAAGTCAATGTCGGTGAGGATTGTCCAGTATTCGATGGCCTGTTTGAGTTCTGTCAGTTGTCTACTGGAGGCTCCGTGGGTAAGGATACACACCCCTCCCCAAGGGCTGTGCTGGGCTTGTCTAGTGAGGTCTGTGTAATGGTCCTGTGAGTTTTACTTTAGATCTCTAAAATGTCCTTGTGCTTTAGTCCAGCCTGAGTTTAGTCTCTGACATGGTACTGACAGGTATTCTTGACTATCCTCTCCTACCAAGAGATCGTAAATACAAAAATCCCCTGAAGACCTCATGGGGTTGTTGAGACAGTGTATGTGAAAGCACTTTGTGAGTACAATCTCCTGTAAAAATGGAAATGTCATCACCAGTGTCTTACGAAAGGGTATGGTAATTCTCTTCAGAGGTCATAAATATTCCCCACATGCCTCTTACTTCCATTTTTAACTTTTGGGTTACCTTTATTTTTTTTGCGGTACTGGGGATTGAACTCAGGGGCATTCTACCTCCAAGCTACACCCCCAGCCCTATTTTTTATTCTTTATTTTGAAACCGAGTCTCACTAAGTTACGGAGTGCCTCACTAGGTAGCTGAGGCTGGCCGCGAACCCGGATCCTCCGGTCTCAGCCTCCCAAATGCTGGGATTACAAGCGTGCGCCACCACGCCCGGCTCAGTGAAATCATTTTAGTGAGACCTATTTCAAAATAAAAAATAAAAAGGGTTGTGGGTGTGGCTCAGTGGTAGAATGCCCCTGGGTTCATTACTCAGTAAAACAAATACACACACAATAAAAAACATGAGATACATGAGGCTGCTGGTATAACATGCACACTGTTGGTGTGTGTGTGTGTGTGTGTGTGTGTGTGTGTGTGTGTGTGTGTGAACTCAGGGACATTTGACCTCTCAACTGCACCCCCAGCTCTTTTTTTTTTTTTTTTTTGCTGCAGTACTGGAGATTGAACCTTGGGGCATTCTACCTCTGACCTACACCTCCAGCCCTATTTTTTATTCTTTATTTTGAAACAAGGTCTTACTAAGTTGCAGAGTGCCTCACTAAGTAGCTGAGGCTGGATGCAAACCCAGATCCTCTGATCTCAGCCTCCCAACTACCGGGATTACAAGCGTGGGCTACCACGCCCGGCTTCCCACAGCTCTTTTATTTTGAAATGGTTTTGCCAAGTTACTGTGCACTAGCCTTAAACCTGCGGTCCTCCTTACAGCCTCCCTAGTACGAGTATTATAGGCATGTACCACGCCCAGCTGGCATACTGTTGGTTTTTTTTTTTTTTTTTGTACTGGGAATTGAACTCAGAGGCATTCTACCTCCGAGCTATACCCCCAGCCCTATTTTTTATTCTTTATTTTGAAACCGAGTCTCACTAAGTTGCGGAGTGCCTCACTAGGTAGCTGAGGCTGGCCGCGAACCTGGATCCTCCGGTCTCAGCCTCCCGAATGCTGGGATTACAAGCGTGAGCCACCACGCCCGGCTTGGCATACTGTTTTACAATGAACTTTTTTTTTTTAAGTAGGAGTACTCTCTAAAATAAGAAGTAAAGTATAGTATGGTAAATATATAAACCAGCAAGTCTTTTATTATAATTATCAAGTATTATGTACCATACATAATTGTATATACTATACTTTTATATGCCTGGCAGTGCTTACACCAGCATCACACAGACATGAGTAGTGAGCTGCACTGCAATGTTAAAAAGACTACAACTAGCCGCGTGTGGTGGCGCACGCTTGTAATCCCAGCATTTGGGAGGCTGAGACCGGAGGATCCGGGTTCGCGGCCAGCCTCAGCTACCTAGTGAGGCACTCCGTAACTTAGTGAGACTCGGTTTCAAAATAAAGAATAAAAAATAGGGCTGGGGGTATAGCTCGGAGGTAGAATGCCCTTGAGTTCAATTCCCGTACCGAAAAAAAAAAAAAAAAAAGACTACAACTAGCTGGGTGTGTTGGTAGATGCCTGTAATCCCAGTACTTGGGAGGCTTAGACAAGAAGATTGTAGGTTCACGGCCAACCTCAGCAACTTAGTGAGACCCTCCACAACTTAAGGAGACTTGTTTCAAATTAAGAAATAAAGCTGGGTGTGGTGGCACATGCTTGTAATATCAGTCCTCAAGAAGCTGAGACAGGAGGATCCTGGTTCGCAGCCAGCCTCAGCTACTTAGGCCCTTCGCAACTTAGTGAGACTCTGTTTCAAAATAAAGAATAAAAAATAGAGCCGGGTGTGGTGGCGCACACTTGTAATCCTAGTACTTGGGAGGCTGAGACAGGAGGATCCGGGTTTGCAGCCAGCCTCAGCTACTTAGTGTGACTCTGTTTCAAAATAAAGAATAAAAAATAGGACTGAGGGTGTAGCTCAGAGGTAGAATGCCCTTGGGTTCAATCCCCAGTACCACACACAAAAAAAGAATTAAAAAATAGGACTGGGGGTGTAGCTTGGAATGTCCCTGCATTCAATCCCCAATACCACAAAAGAAAAAAAAAAAGCCAGGCATCGTGGTGCACGCTCATAATCCCAGTACTTGGGAAGCTGAGATAGGAAGGATCGCAGGTTCATGGACAGTCTCAGCAAGTAGTGAGATTCTCGTCAACCTAGAGACCCTGTTCCTGTTTCAAAATAAAAATAAAAAGCCGGGCATGGTGGCGCAAGCTTTTAATCCCAGTACTTGGGAAGCTGAGACAGGAGGATAACAGGTTTTGCGGCCAGCCTCAGCTACGGCAAAGTTGTGGAGGCCCTCTACAACTTAGTGAGCCCCTGTTTTAAAATAAAGAATAAAAAATAGGGTTGGGGGTGGGGCTTGGAGGTAGACTACCCCTGTGTTCAATCCTCAGTTCTGCAAAAAAATAAAAAATAAGGCTGGGGGTATAGCTTGGACATAGAATGCCCCTGTTCAGTACCACACACAAAATAAAATAAAAAAATAAACCAGGCATGGTGTTGCACACTTACAGTACTAGTACTTAGGAAGCTGAGACAAGAGGATCATGGGTTTGAGGCCAGCCTCAGCAACCTAGTGAGGCCCCTTTCCTTTTTTTTTTCTGATACTCTGGATTGAATTCAGGGGCATTCTATCTCCAAACTACCTTGCAGCCCTATTTTATTTTTTTAGTTTAAAATATGGTCGCACTAAGTTGTAGAGGGCCTCACTAAGTTGCTGAGGCTGTTCTCAAACCTGCAATCCTCCTGTCTCAGCCTCCCAAGTACTGAGATTACAAGCCTACACCACTACACCTGACTGACTGTGAGACCCTTTTTTTTTTTTTTTTTTTTTTTGCGGTACTGGGGATTGAGCTCAGGGGCACTCTACCTCCGAGCTACACCCCCAGTCCTATTTTTTATTCTTTATTTTGAAACAGGGTCTCACTAAATTGTAGAGTGCCTCACTAGGTAGCTGAGGCTGGCTGAGAACCTGGATCCTCTGGTCTCAGCCTCCCAAATGCTGGGATTACAAGCATGTGCCACTACGCCTGGCGAGACCCTATTTCAAAAGCAAAAAATAAAGATCTGGGGGTGTAGTTCAGAGATAGAATGTCCCTGGGTTCAATCTCCAGTACCACAAAAACAAAAACAAAAAAAGCTTACATATACAATCCCAGGTATATATATATATATCAATGTGTGCACATTTACATATACTCTCTTACTCATTTACTCTGAAACCAGAGTTTTCATAAAAGCCTACGAATGGGTTATCATCCTTGGTTTGGGAACTAGTTTAGGAATAGCCAGTATCATATTTATTCCCTGTTGGGATAGGGTGGGAGGGAGGGCACTGCCTTGTGAGTTGTATAGTACAGCCGTTGAATAAGCAAGTCCTAACTCTCACTGGGCTCTTTGGGCTTCTCGGGGGAAGGAGAAGGAGAGAGTGGCTTAGTAATAGGCTTATGTTCTCTCTCCCCACGCCCAGCAAGTGCTGTGAAACTTAATAAGCAGCAGACGGACATCGCTGTGAATTGGGCTGGGGGCCTTCACCATGCAAAGAAGTCCGAGGCATCTGGCTTCTGTTACGTCAATGATATCGTCTTGGCCATCCTGGAACTGCTAAAGTATGCCTGCCTGGCCTTGTTTCTTGGAGGAGCATCTTATAGGCCAGGTTCCCACTTCCCTCTCCCCCTGGGCTTGCCTCCCTAGTTTGCTTTTCCTACGATGTGCTGGCTAGGATGTGTTCAGTGTCTCTGGCCATCCTCTCCTTGACGGGGTCTTGGTTTGATCTGAGCCCACGGCAAGATCAGGGGCAGGTGCTGCTCAGATCCTGCCTCCAGAGTGTCCCTGTGTGGCTGGAGTTGACCCTGGCTGTAGAGTAGGAAGATCGGACTTGGTCGGCTTGGTCAGGCCTCTGGAGACACCCGGTCGCTCTTCCACCTTCCTTCAGCCAGTTTCCACGTCTCTGGTGCTTAGAGATACCTGAGGGAGGCAGCCAGCCCGGTAAGCTGGGACCTGGCGCCCTTGGCGCGTCCCATCCCCAAAGAGCCCCCAGACCCCTGACCCCCTTCTGATCCTAGGTATCATCAGAGGGTGCTGTATATTGACATTGATATTCACCATGGCGATGGCGTGGAAGAGGCCTTCTATACCACAGACCGGGTCATGACTGTGTCCTTTCATAAATACGGAGAGTACTTCCCAGGAACTGGGGACCTACGGGTGAGAATTCTTTTTAGGGGCTAACCAGCTCACCCTCAGCTGCCAGCTCTAACTCTCCTATTCTGTGCCACTAAAAACCACTTCCTGCCTCTTTTGACATTCAGAATACCTCACCCCAGTCTGTGGCACCTGCCATGGTCTCTTTCCCTCCCTTTTTCTGGAGAAGGAATGATGGGATGTGAGAGGTCAAAGAGAGATTGGAGTCTCCTGATACATTGTACCTCCCTCCTGGATACAGCTGGGTTATATCACACTATTTTTATGTCCTATAGACTTGAGTTTAGGGCTAGGAATTAGGACTCTTAGGGGTCATCTCAAAGGTTCTTAACTTTTTTTTTTTTTTTTGCGGTACTGGGGATTGAACCCAGGGGCATTCTACCTCCGAGCTATACCCCCAGCCCTATTTTTTATTCTTTATTTTGAAACCGAGTCTCACTAAGTTGCAGAGTGCTTCACTAGGTAGCTGAGGTTGGCCGCAAACCCAGATCCTCCGGTCTCAGCCTCCCGAATGCTGGGATTACAAGCATGCACCACCATGCCCGGCCAGTTCTTAACATTTTTAAGTCACTGTCCCTCTTTGACCATTTGACCTAGAAAAGTACATGAAATTTTGCATCTAATATAGAATAATTAAAAGACATGTCCCCTTAATGAAGCTACTCCATCTGCTTGTCAGTGTGACTATCATGAAATCAGCCACTTTGCCATGCTAGTCGCCCTTGGGTGAAGAAGGCACTAATTCAGTTTGCTGTGGCAAGCATTAGAGTAAGTGAGCACTTACTATTTTGAAGTTAATTGGAAGAACTTTTCTCCCCTCTCTTCTCCCTCTATACCTTCCTAGAGAGGAGAGAATATGGGTAGAGGAATATGCAATAAAACTTGAAGAGGAAAAGGTTATTTGGGTTGGATATTGTTTCTGTGACCCAACTGCCAACCCCAATCCAAAGGCAGAAGTCCTGTGCTGTGGGGTAGGATATTCAATCTCTGGCCCCATAAATAGCTCTCAACCTCAGTGGTGTGTCTAGAACTGTGAGCTGGGCTGGCCCACAAAGGGGCTAGCACTAACCAAGGTGCCCCTGCTCTTTCCCGGCCACCTCATGGCCCAACCTGCCTCCTCTAGAAGCACTGCGTCGTTCCTTAGCCTTCCAGCCCCATCCTTGAACTCCCTCCTAGCTTCCTCTTTCAATTTTACTTTAATGTTCCTCTTGATTAGGACATCGGGGCTGGCAAAGGCAAGTATTACGCTGTAAACTACCCACTCCGAGACGGGATCGATGACGAGTCCTATGAGGCCATTTTTAAGCCGGTAAGTGGTTTTGTCCAGCCCCTGGGCTACAAATGGGCTTTGTCTAGGGGAAGGATAGCAGAGCACCCCACCATACCCCAGGAATCTCTCCCCATGGCTAATTGGGAAAGAAGAGGTCTTCCAACTCCGGATTATAGTGTGGTCAGTTGGGGGAACAAAAATTGTCCCAACTATTAGTTGATGCCTTCTGTGGGTCAAACGCTCTACGGGATACAAGAATATCTAAGGTAGACACTTACCCAGCAGTGTGTGCTTAGTACTGTTTTGTATCTTCATTTCTTATTTTTTTTTTTTTTTTTGCGGTACTGGGGATTGAACTCAGGGGCATTCTACCTCCAAGCTATACCCCCAGCCCTATTTTTTATTCTTTATTTTGAAACCGAGTCTCACTAAGTTGCAGAGGGCCTCACTAGGTAGCTGAGGCTGGCTGCGAACCGGGATTCTCTGGTCTCAGCCTCCCGAATGCTGGAATTACAAGCCTGAGCCACCACGCCCAGCTTGTATCTCCATTTCTTTGGGATCACTGCCTGGGAGATTATTGTGTCCTTTCATTAGTGTTATGTTTACTGTTTTTTTTTTTTTTTTTGGTGTGTGGTACTGGGGATTGAACTCAGGGGCATTCTACCTCCGAGCTATACCCCCAGCCCTATATTATTCTTTATTTTGAAACTGAGTCTCACTAAGTTGCGGAGTTCCTCACTAGGTAGCTGAGGCTGGCCTCGAACCCGGATCCTCCGGTCTCAGCCTCCTGAATGCTGGGATTACAAGCATGCGCCACCACGCCCGGCTCTTATTTTTAATTTTTAATTTTATTTATTTATTTATTTATTTATTTTGCGGTACTGGGGATTGAACTCA
>PVLC010031853.1:5540-18626 GCA_004027655.1 Graphiurus murinus | reverse complement strand
GGAGGAGGAGGAGGAGGAGGAGGAGGAGGAGGAGGAGGAGGAGAGAAGAGAGTACACTAGAGGAAGAACCCATTAGGTCTTATATCCCTGGTGCAAAGACCTTCCTGTGCTGAACTCCTATTGGTGGGAGTTACAGCTTCACATTCTTCCCTGGTCAGCTACAGGGGAAGATGGGGAAGGGTCAACACCTGTAATCTCTTAAGAGATGCTAATTTTGTGAAGGAATCTTAGTCCCTACCAGATTACAAAATGGTGGTTTAAATTAAGCTACTCCTTTGATAGAAAAGATACAATTATATTCTCACAGGGGACTAATTTTCTTAAATAATAATGTAGCAGAAGATACAGGTTTTCTGTCTCTGACTGGCCTAATCTGGCTTCAGCTTGCATTGCTCCATGATTCTGGTTCAGGATCTTCCTCATCATAACATGGAAGAATTGGCAGGGTTTTAATGCAAGCCAGGGATCCTAGGACTGCTCCTGAATCCAGAGACAAGAAAAGAAAAAAGAAAAAGAAAAAAAAAAAAAAGGAATGTTGGAATGTTATGTTTTGCTTTGTACCTGATGATAGGGCTTGAAGGAGTGGCCACAAAGAAGTTGAGTACTTCTACTGAATATGGAGAATCCAGGAGACTAAAGTTTCTCATTGAAAGCAAAAATGAAGCCCAGTGTGGTGGCACACACTTGTAATCCCAGTACTTGGGAGGCTGAGACAGGAGGATCACAGGTTCGCTGCCAGCCTCAGCTACTTAGTTCTACTTCCAGTACTTGGGAGGCTAGACAAGAGGATCACAGGTTTGCAGCTGTGGGGAAAGATCCCCAGAGAGAAGGCGGTAGCCCCGCCCGAAAATACATCAAAGCTGGCACAGAGAGGGAGTGGCGAGGGTGGAGACCTAAAACTGTTTACCAGAGACTAGGATTAGATGAGGGATGTCTCCTCAGCGTGATCAAGCCTTTTGGATTAGGCCAAAGAGGCATGATCAAGATGACCTCTACTCGGATTGGCCCTACAAGAAGACACTCCCCTCGCTCTGCCCTATATAACACCTTGCCCCTCATGTAATAAACGGATGAGTTCTCCGATGCTCAGTCCCCGCCGTGTGTTCATTTCGGCGCGACCTTCCTTTTCCTCGGGGAACCCCCTCTCGGGGTAGATGCTCCAGGGAGATCGGGGTACATGTCAAGAGGACCCCACATGCAGCCAGCCTCAGCTACTTAGTACTACTTCTAGTACTTGGGAGGCTGAGACAGGAGGACCGTAGGTAATAATTTAACAACTGAGTGGGACCTTTTTTTCAAAACAAAAAACAAAATAGGGCTGGGGGTGTAGCTCAGAGGTAGAATGTCCCTGGGTTCAATCTCCAGTACCAAAAAATAAAATAAGATAAAAACACTAACCGGGTCTGAATATAGCTTTGAGAACCCAGCAATAGTGAAGAGCATCCAATAACAGAATCAAAGAAACAAACTGAAGCAAACTGTGAGGAGGGATGAAAAGAGCAAGGTCTCTGGACAGCCAAAAACAAAGGCAATGGAGTGCTGAGCAGACCCCTCTCCAGTCCCGAGAAGACAGGAAAGCAATAACGGAGATGGATCGATGGGGAAAGTACTTTGCTAAGGGGTCAGAACAACGTTTTGGCTTTCAGAAGCAAACAATCCTGAGACTTCAAACAAAACTTTTCTATCTTTTGTTTCATTTCTTTTTGTTTAAATCTTTAAGATCTCAGTGACAGATTGTGTCTGAGCACCCTTAGTAAACTTTGGAAACGACTGCCTCAGCCCAGTGTTGTATTTGCAACATTCTCTAAGACACCCCCCCCCCCCCCGCCCAAACTGGACCATTTCCCAACTGACCCCATTCTGAAAAAAGCTCGCCTGAAGAAACAAAGTTCTTTTTAAATCTACAAAGCCTAAGGATCTCAAACAGGGAACTTTACAAGCATTAAACTAGATCAGGGGGAAAGGAAGGGCTATCTTTCTGAGGTCTAGCTTGTGTTCAATTCAGAAATATAAACACCTCGGGGCCCATCCAGTGATGGGTAGGGAGTTCTGAACACTGACTAATCATTTTGAACCCAACAGTCCAGAGAGTTTCTGAGGTTTCATGTAGATTATGCTGTATGTGATACCAATTTCTCACGTGTATGAAACCCAAACCATCTGTATGAATTCTGTGGTTCTCAGTGATGTTGTGAAGTCTTATTTACCTGTGGTTCTTTATCAAATAATAAAATGATACATTCTTGTCCTTGGCCATGGGAATTTGCAGTGCTTCCCACCAGGGGAAGATTATATTTTCACACCCTGTTTATGTTGGGTTTGGCCACGTGACCTTGTTTGGCTGATGGAGTGTGGGCGGAGATGACTGTGTGTCAGCTCTGAGCTTGGCCTCGAGACATGCATCTTCTGCACTCACCCCTCATGCTTCTTCATCACCATGGAAAAACCACCATCAGTGGCTGCAACCACTGGGCCTAGAAAGGACACCTAAGGAGTGCACTATATACAACTGAAGGCTCAAGTTCAGCGCAGCCACCGGAGCCCAGCCACCTTGCAGAGACAAGGAGAGATACATAAATGTTTTCTGTGAGCCAGGCGTGGTGGTGGCACACGCTTGTAATCCCAGCTTTTGGGAGGCTGAGATCAGAGGATCCGGGTTCGAGGTCAGCCTCAGCTACTTAGTGAGGCTCTGTTTCAAAATAAAGAATAAGAAAAAGGGCTGGGTATGTAGCTCAGAGGTAGAATGCCCCTGAGTTCAATCCCCAGTACCGCAAAAAAAAAAAAAAAAAAAGTTTTCTGTGTAATCCACTAATGCTCTCCTTCACAGATGTGCTTTCAAAATGTACGTGTTAACACTAAGAATGATTCTAAATGCTCTTTCAAAATAAATCTCTCTAGAACTTCAAATAGAAAATATATAATCAACCCTGAGATTAGGTTATGTTTAGTAATACTTATAAACTGACATAATTTTCTTACCATGATGGATTCATGAGTCATTACTGAACTCCCAGATTAAGAATATCGAATCTGTAATCCTAGTACGTGGGAGGCTGAGACAGGAGGATCTCAGGTTTGAGGCCAACCTCAGAAAGCTGGACCAAGATCAGCAAGACCTTGTTTCAAAAAAAAAAGGGAGAAGGGCTGGGGATGTGGCTTGCAGTTAGAAAGCCTCTGGGTTCAATCCCCAGTACAAACACACACACACACACACACACACACACACACACACACACACAGCAAAAACAAAACATTAAAATATTTTACACACAAAAAGTAGACTATCATAAAACCATTATAAAGAAAAACCCACTCCTCCCACAAACCCAGCTCTGTCCCTGCCCCACATCTGTGCCTGAGCAGCAGAGTGTGGAAGGAGAGAGTAGGTGGAGAAAAGCCACCCTGCTGCTTGGTGTCCCTTGAGAGTTTCACACACTCTTCTCCCCCAGCCTCACTGCCTGCTGATGACCACGCTTCTTGTTTACTGAGAAAGCCGAGGCAGTCAGGAGAGAGCTACCTTGCCTTTTGACCTCTGTTTCCACTCGCCTCTGCACCTGGACCCGCTTACCTCTCATTACCTTACTCAAAGCCTCCCTGTGCCCACATGCGACGACCCATCCTCTGTGATGGAACTCTGGCACCCACCCTGTGCTGCCTCCTCGGGAACTTTGCTGTTGCAATCTTGCCTTCTGGACTTGGCACAAGCATCCTCTGAAGGTCCCCAGTGTGGTGCTATTGGGAAGTGCTGTGGATCTTTAGGAGTCGGCGCCTTCTGAGAGGTGCTTAAGTCACTGGGGGTGTGTATTTGAAGGGGTTTGTGGGGCTTGGGTCTCATTCTTTCTGCCTCTTGGCTCATGATGTAAGCATGTGCTCCACACTGTGCTCCTGCCATGATATGCCACCCTCTCTAGAGTCCCAAAGCAATGGAGCCGCCTGATTTAGGACTGGAACATCCAGAGCTATGAGACAAATAGCCTTTTTCTCTTTATAAGGTAAATAAGGTAAATGCCTCAGGCATTTTGTTACAGTAATGTGAAGTTGCTTAATATACAATGCTCTCTCCTTTCTGTATTGTCATGTTTACCTCCTTTAGGGATCATTCTCATCATACAAGTGTGTGATGTCTCTTCTAAGTTCCCCCCAGTTCTTCATTGCTAAGCAAAACTTTTTTTTTTTTTCTGATACTAGGAATTGAACCCAGGGGCATTCTACCTCCGAGCTACTTCCCCAGCCCTTTTTTTTTTTTTTTTTTTTTTTTTTTGAAACAGGGTCTCACTAAGTTGCGGAGGGCCTCACTAAGTAGCTGAGGCTGGCCACAAATCCACAATCCTGTCTCAGCCTCCCAAGTACTGGGATTACAAGCATGTGCCACCACACCTGGCTAAACTTCTTTAAAACTGTTACTTGTAAAAGAGAGAAGTTCAAAGATCCCCAGCACAAAGAAATACTCCTGTTTGAAGAGTTGGAAATGCTAATTACTGATTTGCTCATTACACATTGCATATATGTATTAAGCCATCACAGTATGGGCTGGGGATGTAGCTTAGTGGTGTTGCTTGCTTAGCACGCAGAAGGCCCTGGGTTCAATCTCCAGCACTGCAAAAACAAAACAAAACAAAAGTTATACACTGTGTTAGTCAACATTTTATTTTATTTTTTTATTTTTTATTTACTTATTTATTTATTTATTTTTTTGCGGTACTGGGGTTTGAACTCAGGGGGATTCTACCTCCGAGCTACACCCCCAGCCCTATTTTTTATTCTTTATTTTGATACCGAGTCTCACTAAGTTGCGGAGTGCCTCACTAGGTAGCTGAGGCTGGCCGCGAACCCGGATCCTCCGGTCTCAGCCTCCCGAATGCTGGAATTACAAGCGTGCGCCACCACGCCCGGCTCAGTCAACATTTTATTGCTATGACCAAAATAACCTGAGAAAAGCAACTTGAAGGAGGAAAGGTTTGCTGTGGCTCCTGGTTTAGAGGTTTCAGTCTGTGGCGGGCTGGCTCCATTGCTCTGGATGAGGCAGAACATCATGGTGGCAGGGCTTGGTGGAGGAAAGCAGCTCAGCTCAGGTGGCCAGGAAGCAGAGAGTCAAAAGGGCCAGGGACAAGATGGAGTCCCTGAGGGAATGTCCACAGAGCCAACTTCCTCCCGCCATGCCCTACCTATCGACAGTTCCTACCTTCTCCCAGCAGTCTGTTATTTATTTATTTTTATTTTATTTTCTTGTGGTACTGGGGATGGAACTCAGGGACATTCTACCTCTGATCTACATCCCTAGCCCTAATTTTTATTCTTTATTTAGAAACAGGGTCTCACTAAGTTGCAGGAGAGCCTTACCAAGTAGCTGAGGCTGGTTGCGAACCCGGATCCTCCTGTCTCAGCCTCCCGAATACTGGGATTACAAGTGTGTACCACCATGCCCGGCTCAGCAGCCCATTCTAATGATTACTCCATCAAACCTACCAATGGATGAATCCACTGCTGAGATCAGAGTCCTCATGACCCAGTCAGTCACTTCCCCAAGTCCCACCTCTGGACATTGCTGCGTTGGGAACCAAGTCTTCCACACACAAGCTTTTGGTAGATATTTCACATCCAAACCATAACAACACTCTATCCCATACACATAGACAATTAAAAAGTTTTTTTTTTTTTTTCTTTAGGGATATCCCGGTCCTTCTTGAATGTATTGATTGGTTTTATAGAAGTTTCATTTACTACACTGATACCAAAGAAAGCCAAATTTAATTTAGGTTAGCTCAGAATTAAAATTTCCAATTATTAAAATATCTGAGTTTGTGAAAACACAAGGACCATTCTTTAAACATATAAGCAACATTTGTATTTATTTATTTATTATTTTTGTGGTACTGGGGATTGAACCCAGAGGTATTCTACCTTTGAGCTACACCTGCAACCTGATTTTATTTCTTATTTGGAAACGGGGTCTCATTAGGTTGATGAGAGTCTCATTACTTGCTGAGGCTGTCCTCAAACCTGTGAGCCTCCTGTTTCAGCCTCCCAAGTACTGGAATTACAAGTGTGTGCCACTACACCCAGCTCAAAATTTGTATTTATAAGAAAAAATATTATAAATCTTTCAAGTTATGTCCCTGATCCCTTATTACTTTATTTTAGTACTAAGTACCTGTTTACCTGCTAAGCTAATCTACACTGCCTGGCTTGAATTCTGACTCTAAAAGTGTTTTTTAATAAAACAAAAACAACAACAAAAAAACCCAACTAAAACTAAAAACTCTTAAGGCTTGGGGCTTTAGCTCAGTGGCAGAGTACTTTTCTGGCACTTGAAAGGCCTTGGGTTTAATCCTTGGCCATAAGGCAGTGGGGAGAGGGGAGTATAAAAATACTCCTATTCTGGATATATCTTATGCAGCTTAAATTTTTTTATTAAAAACTCTTTTTGTATTTTATGGTTATTTGCATTGGCAGACTTAAGCCCTAATATACACATTTGAGTCATTTTTTCATAATAACTCACTGGTTTCTTATGTAGATTCCAAGGCTTGTCTAATAATCTGTCATTGCAATCAATCAGTTTTTTGTCTGTTTTTTCTGAGCAAACAACAAAAGGGCTTTCAGGGTTAATTCAATATTTAGCAACTACTCCAAAAGTTAATGAAATGAAATTTGTAGAAATTGTCACCTCTGCATTCTAAATAAATCCAGCCTCAGGAATGTCCTTGGCTAGGGCAGGATTTAAGGAACATGAAGACTGTTGAGAAACTCTTCCGAGATTTAAAAGGGAACAAGAACACCATGCTGTAAAACAAAAGAAACTCAGTATTTTTGTCAGAAGCAAATTTCCTCATGAAACTGGAAAAAAACATATAATTTAATTCATGCGACTTCTCGTCGGATGACTCTAGTTTATTTTGCTGCTTTTGTTTCTTTATTTTCTTGCAGGATTTTGGCTGCTGGGCCTTGGACAGAAGCCCAAAGGGCTCTGAGCTCCACGCCTGGCCTTGCCAAGCAGAGTGAAGAAAACTGGTTGATCCTTTTATGTTTCTGAGTCCGTGGGATGAAGAGAATTATACCACTTACTTTTTAGAAAGTCATTGTGAGTTTTTATGTGAAAGCTGAACAATCCTTCAAGTCTAGGGAGCAGCTGGAGAGCGTCAGCAGGGCTGTAGGGTGCTGCTCAGCTCCAGGGAGGCTCTGTGGTCTCCCTGGGTGGTTCTGCCCTTGGGTTTGGTTTGCTGGATGCTGCTTTTCCTGCACACATTAGTCTCCTGCTGGCTGTCCTTCAGAATGCAACTGATTGCCTGGAGCCCGACTTCCTGCTTCTTCTCCTCTTGCATTACCCACATGCTGGAGCAGTTTTTGTCACCCTCAAGGTTCCAATCTTATTTCCAAATACCAATTGAGCATCTGTGGTTGGGTGCACCCTGGGTACCTCAAACCCAACACTTCCAAATTTTAGCATGTCTTCCAGCTAAAATGCCTCCCTTTTCCCAATTCCTTCTGTTGACTCACAGTATTGCAAAAGTTATCAGAATCAAAATGGAGTTGCCCGTGTCAAACCTAACATAAATAAAAACTAGAGCCAGGAGTTTATGAAGGAAGGGGTCTCACACATGATAGTCTGCTAACTACCACAAAGACCCTGCCAGACCACAGTCTTGCACAAGGGCCACCATGAAATGGCACAAAAAATACTTCCCAGTGGTTTTTTTTTTTTTTTTGTACTAGGGATTGAACCCAGGGACATTCTACCTCTGAGCTATACCCCCAGCCCTATTTTTTATTCTTTATTTTGAAAAAGGGTCTCACTAAGTTGTAGAGGACTGCACTAAGCAGCTGAGGCTGTCCACTCAGTCTCCCAAGTACTGGGATAACAAGTGTGCACCACCACGCCGGCTTGACACAAAAAATACTTCTTTTTTTTTTTGTGGTACTGGGGATTGAACTCAGGGGCATTCTACCTTCGAGCTATACCCCCCAACCCTATTTTTTATTCTTTATTTTGAAACATGGTCTCACTAAGTTGCAGAGAGCCTCACTAAGTAGCTGAGGCTGGCCATGAACCCAGATCCTTCGGTCTCAGCCTCCCAGATGCTGGGATTGCAAGCGTGCATCACCATGTCTGGCTTGACACAAAAAATACTTCTGCAAGGATGTCTGCCCAGCAACTGTCTGTTTAACCTTGAGCTAGCACCACCCTTGTTCTTAATCCTTGCAGCCAAGGATTATTGTCTTAAAATATCATATGTAATCCTCCTTATCCCATCTTTTAAAACTTCCCCTTGCCTCCACCTTCTTGAATATGCTTATAGCTTACTGTGGTACAAGTATTCCCATTGCAACGCTGTGCTTGCTGTTCCTCAGTAAAGATCATTATTCTTCAGAGAAAAAGGGCAATTAGTCCTTTATCTACAATAAAGCTTGTAAAGAATATTCCAAGTTTACCAATTGCTCTGTGTGTGTGTGTGTGTGTGTGTGTGTGTGTGTGTGTGTGTGTGTGTGTGTGTTACTAGAGATTGAATCCAGGGGCTTTCTACCTCTGATTTACATCCCCAGCCCTATTTTATTTTATTTTATTTTTTTTATTTTTATTTTTTGTGGTACTGGGGATTGAACTCAGGGGCATTCTACCTCCGAGCTACACCCCCAGCCCTATTTTTTATTCTTTATTTTGAAACCGAGTCTCACTAAGTTGCGGAGTGCCTCACTAAGTAGCTGAGGCTGGCCACGAACCCGGATCCTCCGGTCTCAGCCTCCCGAATGCTGGGATTACAATATTTTATTTTTTATTTTGAAACAGTGTCTCACTAAGTTGCTGAGGGGCCTTGCTAAACAACTGAGGCTAGCCTTGAACCTGTGATCCTCCTGTCTCAGCCTCCCAAGTACAATGTGTGTGCCACTGCGCCCAGCTACCAATTGTCTTCTGAGATTGTGGTACTAAGTATTGAACCCAGAGTTGCTCAACCTCCAAGCTGCACCCCCAGGCCTATTTAATTTTTTGTTTTTGAAACAGGGTCTTACTAAGTTGCAGAGGGCCTCACTAAATTGCTGAGTCTGGCTGTGAACCTGTGACCCTTCTGTCTCAGCCTCCCAAATACTGGAATTACAAGAATGCACTACCATGCCCAGCATTTGTTGTTGTTTGTGTTCTTGATGATTGCTATTCTGATTGGAGTTAGGTGAAATCTCCAGGTAGTTTTGATTTGCATCTCTCTGATTGCTAATGATATGGAACATTTCCTCTTACATTTATTGGCCATTTGTATTTCTTCTTTTGTGAAGTGTCTATTTAGATCCTTTGCCCATTTTTTGATTGGGTTGTTTGTTTTCTTAGCTGTGAGTTTGGGATATGTAGCCAGTGCTAGTCTGGATCCAGATCTGTTAACAGCTATAAATTTCAGTCACAAAATTCAAGTGAGGAAAGATGTAACTTTATTTTCTGACAATTGAACCTTTCCCACACAGGGTTGGAATTGAGGCAGGACAGAGTACCTGGGAACAGGAAGGTTGAAAGAGGCCATTTGTATAAAGAACAAAAACAGGGAAGGTTAATAAGATATAAAGGTAACAATGACCAGGCAGGGACTATGGAAAACAAAAGAAAATGTCAGTCCCTTCTGTGGGCTGCATTCTGAGGACAGCCTGTGTGCACAAGGATGGGGGAGCAGATAAGAGGTGCTTGGAGATCAGATCTCACCAGCCCTTGTGATAATGCTTTAAATTCAGGATTGAAACTGGCCAAAAGACACTGGGTCCCCAAGACCCAATTCTGACCAATCATAAAAGAGCAGATGAGGAACCTCAATAAGGTATTAAAAATCACCTCCCAAGAACTTCAATGGTTACTCTCTTTCAGGGACACCTTGCTCTGTGTGGGGGAGCTATTTTTGTCTTCTATCTTTTCTTGGTTTACAAATAAACTTTAATATTTCTATACCCTTTATAAGTCCTTTTACTTCATTTGTTGAAATTCACCGGACAAAAACTCAGTAAGAAGAGACACCCTGTATAATTTTGGCACCCCAAATGGGACAATGAGGGAAGAGATCCAGTGGAGGAAGTATTTGGTTACAGAATGAAACAGCTTCTCTCACCCAAAACTTGGTGAAGAGGTGAGTCTGTGCAGAGCCACCTTCTTCTTCTTCTTTTTTTTTTTTTTGCCAGCATTTGTAAGGCAGAATTCCATCTGTGTGATCCTTATGTGGTGCACCCTCATCTATTTGATTTCCTGCCAGTTGGACATCTGTGCTTGGGTGCACCCTGGGCACAGCTGGGGCCTGTGCTCTGGCTTCCCAGGACCTCGCTCAGCTCCTCTAGGAGGATAGTTAGAAAGAGATGGAGAAGGACTGAGTGAACTGGGAAATAGCTCTAAGATGTAGTAAGTGCAATATAAAGAGATGAAATGATGGAAGATAGGCTAAACGTAAAGAAGGTAAGAAGGTAAGATGTGTTGGCCAAATATATTTTTAGAAGATGTTTCATTCCATTCCTTGGTATTTACCCATAAAGAATGAAAACATATGTCACAAAGAATTTTGCATAAGAATGGTCACAGCAGCCTTACTCACCAAGTCCAAGACTAGAAACAACCCAAATGTCTATCTGCTGGAGAGTGGATAAACAAACTTTGGTATATTCACATAGAGGAATTGTACTTGACAAGAGAAAGAAAGAAACTACACACACACACACACACACACACACACACACACACACACAGAAATTAATCTTAGAGAACATTCTGTTGAGAAAGAAATAATAAAGGGATACATAATATATGATCCCATTTGTGATGTAACAGAATAGGGCAGTCTAATCTAGGTCTGCTGCCTCTGGGCAGGTATGGGGAGCTTTTTATTTATTGATATGTAAGTTTTATTCCTCCCCCCAAAAATTAAAAATTAAAAATTGACCCTGGGTGTGGTGGTGGATGCTTGTAATCCCAGTACTTGGGAGGCTAAGACAGGAGAATCTGGGTTCGCCACAGCTTCAGCTACTTAGTAAGGCCCTCTGCAACTTAGTGAGAACCTGTTTCAAAATAAAGAATAAAAAATAGGCTTGAGGATGTAGCTCAGAGGTAGAATGCCCCTGGATTCAATCCACAGTACCCCCCCCCCCCACATACACACACATGGAAAAGAAGAGAAACCAACCAAGGTACATACATGGAAAATGAAATGTGCCCATGAAAACTGATGCAAAAAGACACCTTTTCAGAGAAATGTGCAAAAGCATAAGCAGAAATGTTAAGGAAGAGAAAATCTGTAAAGCCAATAAATACATGGAAAGTGCAAAATTTCATGGATAATTAAACACAAACTAAAACAACACCACTTTGGCACTTATTGAGTGTAAACAGAATTTAAATCTGAAACAATTCCAAACTGCCGACAACGATTTGAGTGGCAGGTGTTCTCACACACTGCACATGAAGGTCTAGATTGATATAAGCATTTTGGAGAATGATTTGGAAATATTTAGTAAAGTTAAATTGTTTTTTTAATTAATTGATTTATTTTTAATTGGTGCATTGTAATCATACATCTTTGTTAGGTACAAGCTGGTATAGGTAAAGGCATACATGCACACATTTCTCATTTAACCCTTCCCCAATTCCCACTCCACTCCTTCCTCCTCCCTCCTTCTCAAGTTCAATTTAGTGATTGGCTTTGATGTGTTCATGAAAGTACATCATGCTCATTAGAGTGTCCCCCCTTCCCCCATCACCTTCCGTTAAATCAAATTCTTTGCTCACTTAAGGATTCTCCTTCTTCATCTGGAGACCCTCTTATGTCCCATTTTCTCCCTAGCTCCCACATATTAGGGAGAACATATGATTTTTTACTTTTTGTGACTGACTAATCTCACTTAACATAATGTTTTCCAGTTCCATCCATTTCCCTGCAAATAACATGATTTTTGTTCTCCTTTATGGCTGAGTAAAATTCCATTGTGTACATATCCCATAGTTTTGTAATCCATTCATCTGTTGATGGACATCTTGGCTGCTTCCATAGTTTGGCAATTGTAAATTGTGCAGCTATAAACATAGATACACATGTGTTGGTCTGATAGTTTGGTTTTCGTTCTTTTGGGTAGATCCAGAAGTGGTATTGCTGGATCATATGGTAGGTTCATTCCCATTCATCTGAGGATCCTCCATATTGTTTTCCAAAATGGTTGCACTAATTTTCAATCCCACCAACAATGTATTAGGGTTTCCACTTCTCCACACCCTTGCCAGCATTTGTGGTTGTTTGTGTTCTTGATGATTGCCATTCTGATTGGAGTTAGGTGAAAGGTAGTTTTGATTTGCATCTCTCTGATTGCTAATGATGTTGAACATTTCCTCATACATTTATTGGCCATTTGTATTTCTTTTGTGAAGTGTCTATTTAATTTAGATCCTTTGCCCATTTTTTTTTTTTTTTTTTTGCGGTACTGGGGATTGAACTCAGGGGCATTCTACCTCCGAGCTATACCCCCAGCCCTATTTTTTTTATTCTTTATTTTGAAACCGAGTCTCACTAAGTTGCGGAGTGCCTCACTAAGTAGCTGAGGCTGGCCGCGAACCCGGATCCTCTGGTCTCAGCCTCCCGAATGCTGGGATTACAAGCGTGCGCCACCACGCCCGGCTCTTTGCCCATTTTTTGATTGGGTTATTTGTTTTCTTAGCTGTGAGTTTCTTGTGTTCTCTGTATATCCTAGATATCAGTCCTCTATCAGAAGAGTAGCTGGCAAAAATTTTCTTCCACTCTGTGGGCTCTCTGTTAAGGTTCTTGATAGTTTCCTTTGCTGCACAGAAGCTCTTCAGTTTAATGCAATCCCATGTATTGATCTTCCTTTGAGTTGCTTGTGCTTTTGGGGTCTTGTTGAGAAAGTTTTTTACCTGTGCCTATGTCTTGAAGTGTTGGTCCTATGCCCTCTTCAAGTAGCTGCAAGGTCTCTGGCCTGACTTCCAGGTCTTTGATCCACCTTGAGTTGACTCTTGTGCAGGGTGAGAAAGTGGGGTTTATTTCCATTTTCCTGCATATGGTTAACCAGTTTTGCCAACACCATTTGTTAAAGAGGCTATCTTTTTTCCAGTGTATGTTTTTGGCT